>JADKLZ010001913.1:30012422-30038504 GCA_021533235.1 Biomphalaria straminea
AAAAAAAAACAGATATGGAAGATGTATTTCATTATTTAAAAAAAATTGGCTAAAATGTGGTTACTCGGAATTCAGAGGTCATCCATTCCATACACTTTATCTACTTATTTCTATTACTAAATTAACCAGTGGAAGCACTACTTGTTCAGTTGCTACTTAGAAATTAATTGATTTGATGGTGCAAAAAAAAAATGGCTATAATTCGGCTACTCAAAATCCAGGGGGGTGCAAGTGCACCCCCTTGCACCCCCCTGCGGGCGCCCATGATATATATATATATATATATATATATATATATAGAGAGAGAGATACATATATATATATATATATTACACATGGGACTTGTACAGGTTTTTCTTTATAATTTATCGGCAGCTTGCAAAAGAAAAAAAAAAAGAAAAAATAGAGCAGCCGATGTAAAGGCCATGAGTTTCTTTGGCCGACTGTTAACGAGAGTGTTATCTGATCAGCACATCTACCAACAGCTTTTTTTCCCCAACCTTTTGTCAGATACCAGTTAGGGTTGGATGAATCAGGGTAGTCCTAAAAACCCCGAAATTTAAAATCGTGGTCTTCACGAACATATGAACCAGAGACTGTTTAGTTCGGAAAACAAGCCTTAACAACACGCCTAACAATGAAATATATATTTTTGTCTTTTAATTTTAGTATACAGTTTTTTTTTTAGTTCCAATGTATTCAAAGGCAATTATTTTCTTTTCTGCGCTCTGATTGCCATTTTGATCAGGGGTTGGTTGGGTGTAATCGTATGCTATAGTTGTTGATCATTTTCCTTTGCGAATGTATTGTCGATGTGATGTTGTTATTTCAATCGTACCTTTTCATGTAGCTATTTTACTATTCGTATTAGGTTTTAGAATGATTGCATATTTTAACAGCAAACAAAAATATAAATTGTGACATACTTCACCTTCAGATATCTCTGTTGGATTTGTCAACAGTCTTTTTCCATTCCAGTCTTTTGTCATGGATAGAACATCTTTTAATGGCTGTCCCGCCCATTTGGGATGTTGTTTTTCCATCGATTTCTCTGTCTTCCTCTTTTTTTTCCCTGGTACTGTTCCCTGAAGAAAGGTCTTTGCTAGCCCTGATGACGTTGTAATATAGCCAGAGAGTTTAAGTTTGCATTTTTGACAGTAGTTATCTGGTCATCGTAAGGTCCAATCGCTGTAGAAATCCTGTCTCTAATCTTTTCGTTTGTTATCCTAGCAATGGAAGTGATATGCTACAGAAAGATCCTAAGTATCGATACAAAGACCGCATCACAAAGAGATTAGAGAGATATACTTGTAAAATGTAAAATATTTTAGGGTGAGGGCTAGGTTAAGTGGTCAAGTTGATAATCACTAAACAACTGAAAAGAATGACGCGAGTTTGAGCCACAGACAATGTTCGTATACTGATATTCCGGTTTGAAGACCAATGTTTTACTTTGTGCGGGGCTATTTTTCGTTGTGCTGGAAAAATAGACTTAGTGCCTCTCTTATCTTTATAAACTTGTGACTTAATCTGCCTTTCGCATCTCTATAGCGCTGTGTTAGAATTTACTTTCGAGAATATTAGTAACTACTGTATCATTACCTACGCTAAGTAAAAAGGCTTGTGCTACCATTTCATTGTAGACCTTCTATAATGCTGAACTTAATTATCTGGCTTGTTGTTTTTTTTTGTTGTGTTGGCAGAAGGAGAATCAGCTTATGTTATATTCATTTACCAATATGGAAAGATGAAATGGAGTTACGTCCCTGGCCGAGCTGTCAGCATTGGCACGACTGGAAAATATTTTAATAGAATTAGTAACTTGGATTCAGAGTTGGTTGCCTCCCTGGATAAAGTACCTGGAAATACTGGTATTTATATTCTGCTACATTATAGATCTAATTAAAAATTAATGGTTGTAGGCCTACACATCGGTCCTGGCATTAATCTATTTTAGATTCATGTATTGTATAGTAGCTTTTTTATTTATAGTAATTACGATTTTTATTTGAGAAATTTGTTTTTCAAAGTATCTAAGTAACGTAGCATTTGCAGGTTCAGAGATGCCTCGAATACACTGAAGATTAAAATTATTGAAAACAATTAGTTTAAAGCTGTATATGTTCCAGATCAATGAAATGAAATAAATACTTCCTCCATAATCAATAATTAAATCAAGCCTATATATCGAATAAATCCTATAATTAATAGAATAACTTTACTGAGTAAACACTTTCAATGGTAATCAAAACACAGTGTACAAACAATAACTGCCGATGACTGTACTAAGTACTGATCTATGACTTAACAAAATACTGACCTATGTGTAACATAATAGTATTATATGTACATTTGCCCTGGATGTGGCAAAATATGTAGGTCACAGCTGGGACTGCACAGCCACGGGAAACACTGTATTCCTCACTAATCTTCGGACTCGAAGACAAGCCTATTATTATTATTATAATTATATGTACATTTGCACACTAGCGCGTCAGTGCAACACCGCTAGTGATTTACGTAATAAATGAGTTCCTAATATGTCTTCCCTCTTAATCACTAGTTTGTTATTTGTGTAATACAAATATTCTACATGGTGTCAGAAGAAAACTTAAAAAGCTGTCCAGACAAAGGTTTTTATTAATCTAATAATGGCTTCTGTGATAGTAATGTTCTTGTCGTATCATGCCCGTCCTGTTATTGTAACCCAGTAACCCACATTGCTGAGATGTCGAAAGAATGTGCTAATTAACTGATAGGGGGGATAATTGAATTCCTTTTAGGCCTATATATATGGACGATCTAACTTAAATAAAGCAGCATTTAAACAGACAAGAAAGTGTTTGTTAGTCTCTACTAGTCTCTACTAGCTTACTATTACATGGTGTCAGATGGACCGACTCCACCCGCCACAACCACTGGAATTTAATGGAAATGTTGCAGAAAACTGGAGAAGTTTTAAACAGTCGTTTCAAATTTACACCATAGCAAGTGGACTTGATACTAAAAGTAATGAAGTACAGTCCATGACGCTACTACATGTTATCGGCCACGAAGCAGTCCAAGTATACAACACATTCCAGTGGACAGACAATGAGTGTGAGGACTGCGATATCAGCAAGTCTTTTCATACACTGAATTGCATTTTAAACAAGTTTGAAAAATACTGCCTTCCGAGGAAGAATGTAACGATTGAAAGGCATATTTTTTTCAAGAGAAATCAAAATGAAGGAGAATCCTTTGACAGCTTTTTGACCGACCTCAAACTCAAGGCAAGGTCATGTGAATTTGAGTCACTAAAAGATTCACTAATCAAAGACCAAATAGTAGGCGGTATAAAAAATGACAGCACAAGAGCAAGACTTTTAAGAGACACTGATCTGAACCTTATCAAGGCTGAACACATTTGCCGTGCAGCGGAAGCAACTGAATGGCAACTTAAAGTCATGAAAGAAGAATGTGACGTTCAAGCGGTGTCCTCAGCTACTAAGAACTTTAGTAGAACGAAATCAACCTTGAACTGCGGCAATTGTGGCAGACAACATTTACCAAAGCAGTGTCCAGCTTTTGGTAAAATATGTCACAAATGCCACAAAATGAACCATTTCTCTAATGTATGCAGATCAAATAATATACAATCTATCAATAACAAGACTGAAGCAACAGATGATAACAAGTATGAAACTTTTTCAGTTGGCAGTATAGGTTCACAAACCCAATGTAATGAGTGGAATACAGTTATCACTCTAGAAAACAAACATATAAAATTTACATTGGATACAGGAGCACAAGTCAACATTCTTCCTTATAGGATTTTTAATCAACTAAGAAGAAAGAAACTCCAGAAGTCAACGTCAAGACTTACTACATACAGTGGTGAACATTTAAAGGTTGTTGGCAAAACACAACTTAAATGTTCAGTAAAAGAAAAAACTGCATGGATAGAGTTTCAAGTAGTAGATACACACTCCAAACCAATTTTGGGTCTACCAGGTTGCCAGAAGATGAACCATATTCAGATAGTAGATTTTTTAGAAGATGAAACATTAAACAACTATGCTGATGTTTTTACTGGCCTTGGATGCTTGAAAGAAGAGTATACAATCAAAGTTGATCCAAACATAAGACCAGTGGTACATGCAGCAAGAAAAGTTCCAGCGGCACTCCGAGAAGAATTGAAAAAAGAGCTTAGACGAATGGAAATCGAGGGTGTCATCGAAAAAGTTGATCATCCCACAGCCTGGGTCAACTCACTAGTTATTGTCGAAAAGAAAGGAGGTGGTTTAAGAATTTGTCTAGATCCGAGAGATCTTAACACTGCCATTCAGAGAGAGCACTACCAGTTACCGACCATTGAAGAAATAGCCAGCCGGCTAAGTGGCAGCCAAGTGTTTACTGTGCTAGATTCAACAAGTGCCTTTTGGCAAATCAAACTTGATAAGAACTGTACAGATCTGACAACGTTCAACACACCATTTGGTAGATATAAGTTTTTACGACTACCCTTTGGACTAAACTCTTCTGCGGAAGTGTTTGCAAAACGATTTCACCAAATTTTTGAAAATATTCAAGGTGTTGAAACCTATATGGATGAAATATTGATAGCTGGTAAAACTACTAAAGAACATGATGATAAACTACAGAGAGTCCTTGACATAGCAAGAAAAGAAGGAATTAAATTGAAACTATCAAAATGCAGCCTTAAAGTAAAAGAAGTTAAATTTGTTGGACACGTCATTACAGATAGTGGAATCAAGCCTGACAACTCCAAGATTGAAGCAATACACTCTATGCCATGCCCTTCAAACCGCAAAGAACTAGAAAGATTTCTGGGCATGATAAATTATCTTGGCAAATTCATACAAAATCTGTCTGATGTCACTGCTCCCTTGAGGGAGCTACTTAAACAAGATAGTGAATGGATGTGGTTGGAACAACATCAAAATGCAGTTGATTACTTAAAAAACATCATCACAACTGCCCCTGTTTTAGCTTTTTATGATGTTTCACAACCAGTCAAGTTGTCAGTAGATGCTTCGCAAGAGGGACTTGGTGCTGTATTGATTCAAAATGAGAGGCCAGTGGCTTACGCCTCACGATCACTTACAGACTGTGAAAAACGCTATGCACAAATAGAGAAAGAAATGCTTGCAATAGTGTTTGGAGTTGAGCATTTCCACTATTATGTGTATGGACGTCAAGTTGAAGTTGAGACAGATCACAAGCCATTAGAAGTGATCATCAAAAAGCCTTTGTCATCTTCACCACCAAGACTTCAGAGAATGCTTCTTCGTCTTATGAAATATGATATCCTGCTGAAATATAAGCCAGGCAAAGAAATGTCCATTTCAGACACACTTTCACGAGCATCGCTGTCAGTGAAACATCCATCAAGTGATGACTGGGACGCACAGGTTCATCTCATTGTAGATAGCCTGCCTGTGTCAGATGAAAATATAAAACATTTTCAGCAAGCAACTGCAAACGATGCCATTTTAAGACTGTTAAAAGATCAAATCTTGATAGGATGGCCAAACAAGAGAAATGAAATTCCTCAAGAAATACGAACTTATTATGGATTTAAAGAAGAGCTTAGTGAAAGCAATGGTCTACTTTTAAAAGGAGAAAGAATAATAGTACCAAAAGCATTACAAAAAGAAATGTTGCAAAGACTTCACCAAGGTCACCTTGGACGTGATAGATGTCTGGGTACAGCCAAGGAGGTGTTCTTCTGGCCTGGAATGTCAAAACAAATTATAGACATGGTATCTAGCTGTGCAGTTTGCAATGAACACCAGAAGTCCCAGCAGAAGGAGCCAATGTTACCACATGATACACCTCAACTTCCCTGGGAAAAGATTGGAGCTGACCTTTTTGAGCATTTCGGTAAGAACTATTTACTTCTTGTTGACTACTATAGCAGATTCTTTGAGATTAATCTCATTCCAACACTTAAAGCTTCAGACGTGATTGCTTATATGAAGTCACAATTTGCTCGTCATGGCATCCCCAAGGAAGTCATTACTGATAATGGACCTCAGTTCAGTTGTGAAGAGTTTCTCAAATTCTCTAAGAGCTGGGGTTTTCGACATATTACTTCGAGTCCCAGATTTCCACAGTCCAATGGGATGGCTGAACGTGCAATACAGACAGTAAAGAAAATTATGAATAAAGCCAGAACATCTGGCCAAGACCCTTATTTAGCCATGCTACAGTTCAGAAATGCTCCAAGTCCAGATGGACCTTCACCAGCAAGGTTGCTGATGGGCAGACGTTTGAGAACTAATCTTCCGACAACAAATACGTATCTCAGACCACAAGTTCCAGACCAGAAAGAAATGGCCGATGTATGGAAAAAGAGAAAAAATGATCAAAGAAAATATTACAACAGAACGGCTAGGTGCACTGAAAGACAACAGTTTCATCCTGGAAATAAGGTCTTTATGCAAAAGAAACCTGGAAGTCAGTGGAAGCCAGCCACTGTCGTCTCAGAAGCTTCAACGCCAAGATCATACTTTGTACAGACACCTGAAGGGGCCACATATAGAAGAAATAGAAAAATGTTAAGAAAGACATTTTCTAGACCAAATGAAACTCCAGATGTATTTGAATGGGACAATTCTGATACATCCTACAAAACGCAAGTTACAGAACCCGAGACAGCGAGTGCTAGTACAGCACCTGTTGTAACACAATACGGCCCAGCCCCAGTGGTTACACGCTATGGCAGACCAGTAAGACCACCAAAACGTTTTCCTGATGTAGATATTTAGACATTCATTATTTGAAATACAGCCTGATGTGTAAAAGGCTCTTTGGTGTTTTCTTACATTATATATTATAATAATATTATATCGTTATCTGTATTTGTAAACATAATAGCAATGTTAGAATTTTCGTTATCTGTAATTTGTAAACATAATAGTAATGTTAGAATTTTATAATGCAAATGTTTTAACCTTTGATGACTAGTTACTTTGAAATGTCTTTTGAATATATATGTTAGATGTAAATATGTTGTGCTAGAATGTAGAAATAATGTTATAGATGTTTTATCATTGAATGCATTGAATGTTTGTAAGAAGGGAGATGTGATAGTAATGTTCTTGTCGTATCATGCCCGTCCTGTTATTGTAACCCAGTAACCCACATTGCTGAGATGTCGAAAGAATGTGCTAATTAACTGATAGGGGGGATAATTGAATTCCTTTTAGGCCTATATATATGAACGATCTAACTTAAATAAAGCAGCATTTAAACAGACAAGAAAGTGTTTGTTAGTCTCTACTAGTCTCTACTAGCTTACTATTACAGCTTCTTTTTATTTTGAGCAACCAATCTTGAATTGGAATGCTAAAGATCTGTATCAAGAGTTTTTACGATTCCAACAGCAGGTGAGCTTTTGTTTCAAAGGACCGTTAGCGTGTGCCGATAGTAAACAAAAAGCCGGATGGCTGGGAATGTGGATAGGTCAACAAGGCCGTGAAATTTACAAAACTCTAAATATTACTGATAGTGAAGAGGGAGATCCGCAATTGCTATTAAAGAAAATAGAAGACTACATAAGGCCAAGACAAAATAAAAGAGTGTCTAGATTTAGAGCACATCAGAGAAAGCAGTTAGAAGGAGAAAGTTTTGATAACTTTGTGAAAGACATAAAGCTTCTCATTATGGACTGTGAGTATGACAACCCAGATGATATGCTTATTGATTTGATCATTAGTGGGGTCATACACGAAAAGGTACAATTAAGACTACTTGATCAGGGACAGAAGTTGACCCTTAGCAAGGCTATAGAAATTGGACAACAATACAAGATGTCACAAAGCCAAGTGAAAATGTTTAGGGGCCAAGAAGTTCTAGCAATCAAGAAACAGTCACACAATGTACTCAAGCAAAAGTCTAAAGACAACTCAGAAAGGCTATGTAGTAAATGCGGCAAGAACCATGAAAAAGGAAAATGTCCAGCAGTAGGAACCATATGCAATTTCTGCAAGAAGAAAAACCACTGGTATCAAATGTGCAGAAAAAGACGCAATGTTAATCTTGTAGAAGATGACAGTCACAATGATGAAAATATTGTACCTATTAGCACTGCAAGTAGCCAGTCTAAGAAGGGTAAAGTTGAGAACATCAATGTCATTGAAGACAAGTGGACTGTAAAACTGGTCGTACATGGAAAGACACTGGTTTTCCGAATCGACACTGGAGCAAGATGTAACATACTTGTCAAGTCAGAGTTTGAAAAGCTCAAAGACAAAGTAAAACTTGCATATTCAGCAAAGTCACTCAAGTCTTATACAAATCATGTTATTAAGACTTTAGGAGCAGTGGTGCTACCCTTGAAGAATGATACTCAAGAGGTGAAAGCAAGGTTTGAGGTTGTAAACCTTAGTCAAGAGAACATTTTGAGTGGTGACACTGCAGAATGCTTGGGATTACTACAACGAACTGATACACAGACATGTGAATTTACAGAAGATTCAGTGCGTATGATCTCTGTAAGTGATACGAAATACAGTGAAATTCAAGAATGTACAAGCAAGGAACTTTCAATGCTTCGAGAAGTAATAATGACTGGTTGGCCAGACACAAGAAGCGAGACTCCAATTGAAGTCAGGCCATATTGGGATTCCAGAGACCAGTTATCAACTTCAGACGGTATTATATACAAAGGTCTGAGAATTGTCATGCCACCAAGCTTACGTAAATACATTCTAAATCTGATTCACAAGACTCACTTAGGAATAGTGAAGTGTAAGCAGCGAGCCAGAGAAGTCATGTATTGGCCAGGCATGAATGCAGACATCGAAATGGCAGTTAGGGATTGTAGCAGGTGTGCTGAAAATCAGAAGCAAAATGTGTCAGAACCGCTAATGCCTACCAAGACACCAGACCTTCCATACAGCATGGTTGGATGTGATCTGTTTAACTTTGAGGGGAAAAAGTATGTGCTTCTAGTTGACTACTTCTCAAAGTTTATTGATGTCAAAGAACTGGCACAAGAAACTACATCAGATGTAATCGAAGCAATGAAGAGTATATTCGCATGCCATGGGATACCTAAGATCAGACTAAGATCAGATAGCGGGCCACAGTTCTCTTCTAGAGAATTCCTGAATTTCTGTAAGTCATACGGAATAGAGCATGAAATGTCGAGTCCTCATTTTCAGAGTTCAAATGGCGAAGCTGAAAAAGCTATTCAGACAGTGAAGAAACTGTGGAAGAAAAGCGAAGACAAATTTCTGTCGCTATTAGACTACAGAACTACTCCACTGACTAATATTAACTTGTCGCCAGCACAATTACTCATGGGACGCCGACCAAGAAATCTGTTACCTTCGAGCGAGGAAATACTCACACCTAAGACACCAGATCTTAAGGTGGTGAAGAAACACTTTGACTCAGAGAAACAGTCTCAGAAACATTATTATGACAAGAGGAAAGGTGTTAAGAGTCATAATGCACTACAAGACGGAACGGCAGTCAGGATGCAACTTAATTCTAAGTGGAAACCAGGAACAATAGTTTCAAAACATCCCAAGCCTAGATCATATAATGTCAAAAGTGGAAATCATGTCTACAGAAGAAACAGAAAACATATACGAAAGTCTTCTGAGAAAGCAAATGGATTTGACAGTGGTTATGACTTTCCAGATGACATGTCAGAACAACTGGAACCACAACATCTAGAGAGTCCAAGATTACAAACTACACTAGATGTAGAGCCGCCACTACACACTGCTTCTTCTAACACCTCTAGACCTCATGAACCTTATGTGACACGCTCAGGCAGAGTAGTTAACAAACCCAAGAGACTTGATTTGTGAATTGACTTTTTAGTTGACTAGTTTAGTTTGTTAGTTATTCTGATAAATAGATTTTCTAAATTAAAGAAGAGAGATGTAACATAATAGTATTATATGTACATTTGCACACTAGCGCGTCAGTGCAACACCGCTAGTGATTTACGTAATAAATGAGTTCCTAATATGTCTTCCCTCTTAATCACTAGTTTGTTATTTGTGTAATACAAATATTCTACACTATGGCTCATTCTTTACCTTTAGTTAGAACAAATATTCTATTTCTTTCTTTACACATACGATATGCTTAAGATTGATTAATATAGTTAAGCACGTTCATGTTGTAATTAGCAAAAAGTAAAAACATACACATAAATCCATAATTGCATTTTGTTAAAGCTCGTACCGAAAAAAAATACACTTGCTTCAGTGCTAAATCCCTAGACACATATAATTATATATAGTAGTATAGTTCGATTTATAATTACAATGTATTTCTTATGCTTTCATATTAGTCCTATATACTTGTACTAAACTCACTTTGTACCACACCATCTCTTGGCTACATAGTGTACCTAAATCTTCTGATATGTTTTTTAGACTAACTTATTCACCGTTTCAGGCACCAATGGTGTTATGAGTTTTCTGGTTGGCAGAGTAAAAGGCCAAGAAGAATCTTGTACAAGATACGTCTACAACAGCTTTGATTTTGTCACTTCCCTCACATTTATACATGAGGTGGACGATCTTTACGATTGTCCTTGCTCACTGGACAGATTAGGCTTTCAATGGGAGTTTGTAGAATATCGGTATTATGGCAGCATCATCTGCTACACCATTCGAAGAGTGGCCAAGAGAAGATTTTTAAATAATAATCCAAGAAATAAGGTAAATTGAAATATTGGTTGCAACCTTTGTACGTTAAGACCGAAAATGGTACTAAATTACGCTTTTATTAAAAAAAAATATTCTATATTAATAAAATGGACATGATGGCTTATTGGTAATTGCATGGCTTCTGAACAGACGGGTGTTAGGTACGAATCCAGGTGAAGTCTGGGATTTCGGTTTTCGTGCTTTTTTGGTCACTCTTAAGTTCAACCAACTCTAATGGGTACCTGACATTGGTATAGGGTAAAGAGGACAAAGGTGTATGGCCTTTTATAAGCACAGCTCAACACAAAACATCAAATACAAGAACTTGATGACAAAAGTTTCAAGTAACAATGCGGTGGTTTAATCACAAATACTTCAACAGCCGATACAGCACAATTGGCTAGATTAATTTCAAATGCTTTCTTGAACGTAACAGAACTGTCTACTAAGCACTACTCTCTCTGGGTTCGTACAGCTACATTATCGAAGACTCACTTTTTACCATACCTGCCTTGCTGTCTTGGACTCGCGTTGTGATGCACAGTCCTTGCTGCCTTGCTGTCCTGGACTCACATTGTACCAATCCAACCTTACTTTCTTTCTGTCCTGGACTCATTTAGATTTGCTCTTGCTACTTACAAGCATTAACCCAAACATAAATACACTCTTAAAATGTCATCAATATTATTAATTTGTAAGAATTATTTTTTACACAAAAGTAATAATTTAAACACTACTACAAGAATTTTGTTTACATTCGTAATTTATACTCAATACATGTATGCAGTTTTTTTCACTTGACTATAATCTATATAAAAGGGGTCCTTTGGTAAAGTTTGAGAACCTCCGATCCAAGCTCATATACTAGTACTAGAGAAACGACCAAGATATATAGGTATGTGATCCAGTTCTCTAGTTCACAAAGATTAAAAAATCTTCATAATCTTTTTTTGTTCTTCTTCACAAAGATCTAATCTAACAGATTTCTTGGTAAGATAAAAATAAGGTTACTAGACGTCCCGACTTAGGCGTGACACCCCCGCTTTAGAATGTCTGTCATTCTTTTCATAAAATTAAAAATGTATTATTTAATTATTATTATTACATTAGACTATCAATCATTAGTTAGACTTAGACTCATAGTTTAGTAGTTTAGTCTAAAGTAAAGTCTTACTCTTGAATTAGATCTTAGAGTTAGACTTAGTGACTATTTTAAACTATTTAAAATTTAAGTCTAGTACTATAAATGAAAAACTATCATGGAATCCCCATATTGATGAAACTATCAAAAATCAAACAAAGTATTAATGTTTATTAAAAGAAATTTATATAAATGAAATAAGAACTTAAACTAAAATGTTATTTAACCTTGGTTAGGCCAATCATAAAATATGCATCCTGTTTTTTGGGATCCCTCAAGTCAAGAAAACATTAAGAAACAGGAACAGACACAAAATAAAGAATTGAGATTCATAACAAACCAATAATCACATTTGACTAGATTGTCACTAGAGTAACACCTTTGGTAAAATCACTAAATTTAGAATAGAAGATTTAAAAGAAGTAGCAATTATACTTAACACTGAACCTTAATTTTCAAATACAAAAACAAAATTTAATTAAATGCTCAGAAAAACACAAAGATAAAGGCACATGCCTTGTTCCATATGCTAGGACAAATTTGCACAAATGCTCCTCCTTCCCTAGCACTATTAGAGCATGGAATGGGTTACCTGAGCTAGCCAGGAAAACCAGTGACTTGGCAAAATTTAGGTCATTGATTAATATGCATTCAGACTAAATGCATGACACGTAGGACATAATCATGTTCTATTTTGAATTAACGTCTGTAGCCTATTATATGAAATAAGAAAATAAGATGTGCAAGAACAAAATGTGAAACAATTGTTAAAAATAAAAGTTTTGGCCCCTATATTATGAGATACACAAAAGGGAAGTGATGTTAAGTTTTTGACAGCCTTCACTGATGCTTGCAATAAAGAGACACTGTTTCCCCTGATGAAACCATGTTGTGTTCCACCCATCTCTGGTAATCTTAAAAAAATAAAAGCAAGTTCATGGTTTTAGAATATAGCAGAATTTTGGGCAATGAAAAGACCAGGTCATTAGCTCTGAAGCATTCAGTGGAGAGACTATATTATATATTATATCCTGATTTGAAATTATATTTCTTTTCAGAATTTTATTATTTAGATTCAATAAGAGACTAAGATTCTTTTCAAAATAAAAGAACTGTTACTATACTTATTTGAAGAGCCTTCATTTTGACTCAGGCTACTACATTTTATATTTGATGTTAAATATACCTATTTTCTCTGTTATTCAAGCTCATTTTCACAGTCTTCAGTGTAGAAAAATGAATGATTTCCTGCTATGTGATATTTATGAGTATAAATATTCCTGGAATCATTTGTGTGTACATTAATATATAAATTTACTTGCACAACCATGCAGCCATACATTTGCGTTTTCTTACTCTATCTGTGTTTTCTGTATTTTTTCCCACAATCGTTTGTTTGAAATTTTGTTCGGCCATCAAACATCAGTTATGTGTCGCAAACATATGTTAGCGAACCCTTGGAGTTTTTCCATGTTCAATATTGCTATTTGTTTCTCTCCAAAGTCTCTGAACCAAAAAGAATTGCTTTCACATTTGTATTGAAGATGCAGATTTTATTATTTTAGACACAGTGCTTTTGGCCACCAAAGCAGACTTGGAGTATTCAAAGCATTGAAACCAAAATAGGGACATGGAATATTATAATCATACTTGAATTAGGATAGGCACTGCTTGAGTGGGAGCCAGTTTCACCATGAATCATGTCAGCCAAATGTAATGAAAAAGGCAGGAATATGATTATCGTTCAATACTATGCATCGACAAATGCCACAACAAAAGAAGAGAAAGATGAAGTTTACAGTTTCCTGCTAACATTACAAGATTGTACATCCAGAAGAGATCTAAAAATTGTAATGTGTGACTTAAAAGCCAAAGTAGGAATAGACAACATCACTCTACTCTACAATAATGACTTAATGTCTCTCTAACCATCAAGATTCCCATACTCCACTCATAATCAACTTCTATATCTTTTTGTGCTATTTCAATTGTGTTTGTGAATTATCTTATCTTTGTTATTACAAGCATTACTACAAAAAGAAGAAAATTACATACTATGCGTTTCAATGTTTCAATCTATTAGGCTAAGCTGCATATTTTCCTTATGTTATTATAAATGCATTTTTTTTAACCTTCAAAATGATATTTGAGTGTTACAAAAAAGTACTAGAGCTATATTTTATGAAGTGTTATCATCAATTAAAAAAAAATTAAAAAGAGGTGCTTTAAAATATACTCATTTTGCAAAGATGACATTTCAAGCTTACTTGCTTGCATTAGTGATTTTTACCATTGTTTCATTTTAGTTGTGCTGCTACTTTTGGGATGAAGACATACCAAAAAGAGAAGCTACCTACATATCAGCACCTCCATATGCTGGACAGATACTGGTCGGTGACCCTTGGGACACAAGCAACTACTATGTTGTCGAAAATCGTTATATTTATCAGCAGTGCTGTAACAGCGTTGTCAGGGACATTTACTGTCAGAGCTTCTTAACAATATATTTTGTACCTAAATGCTCTACATTTGTTCCATTTCTACCAGGTAGGAAAATACAGAAATACATTTAACATTGTATTTTCTTTGTCATGAGCCTAATGGCTTTTAATTTTTTAAAAAATCTAAAAAAAAATTTTTCATTGATTTAAAATGTATATTTTGGTTTAAATTAACAACACTCTGTACAGAGTATCATAAACTGGGTGTGCAGCTAGGCTGAGTGGGTTTTGTCATGCCATACAATTTATATGGAAGAAAATTGTATAACAAACCATGATCTCTATAATATTGTTCCATTGCAAATCCTTAGGGGGCATTAAAAGTGTATATTAATTACTGTAAATGATTATACATTTTAACTTAAAAAAAAAAAAAATGTATAAGTGAATACGAAATAAGTAGAGCCTAATAAAAAAAAAAAGTAAAATTCCCCTTTCATACCTTCTGATCTCTAGGGCAGATGATATTAAGATCATCAGTTTCTTTGGCCAATGTTAATGTGGCCAGCATACCCAACCAACCCCATTTACTTTCCCCAAATAAATTTAGGTATTCATTAGTACATGGACTCAGGGGCACTCTTAAAAAAAAAAGAAAATAAAAATCCCAGTCAAATCCAGGATCCCAGGTTTGGATGACAAGCGATTGCTTAACCACTTAGCCACTGTGCTTCCCAAAATATTAATATAAAGTGTAATTTATAAAACTAAACATCCCATATCAATAATAAAAGGAATTGATAAAGTTGAGATAAAAAAATGAAAAAAGTTGCATGAACATGATTGACCTCTAGTACAATCAGTAACAACCAAAAGTATGCTTATGTAAAATGTTAATGTAAAATCCTTTATCTTATATTTCAATGTCTAGCCAGAGCAATAGGAGATCCACATATAACTACATTGGATGGATTAACTTATACTATGAATGGGTGGGGAGAATTCATTCTTTTGTATATACCACAAGAAAACTGCATGATTCAAGTAAGTATACATATGGATTATTAAATTCTGTCTTTGTAATGAACCTTTTTTTTTGAGTTTACACTATTTTAGTAGCCCTCTAGGGAAAAGCAACTATATAGTGTGCTGTCTTCCAGATTTCGATAGTAGATCTCAGCATAACTTTTTGTATTGCATAGTGTATTTCATATATAATTTTTTTTTTTAACAAGTTAGAAAAGTTAGTACATGTTTTGCTTTTTTTTTTTTTTCACAATGCTTGTTCCATATACAAAGTTGTACCAATACCCCTTCAACCCTAGTGCTATTAGAGCAAGGAATGGATTGCCTGAGTCATCCAAGGAAAACCAATGATTTGGCAGAGTTTAAGTCACTAATTAACATGCATAACTAGATTGACCTTGGGCCACGTCTAAGACGTAATCATCTTTTTAGAATTATCATTTGTATTTCATGAGATACGATAAAGGTTACATTTTGTATTTAAAGTTGTTTTAATAGTCTTCTCTGTTTTAAATAGGTGCAACAAATATTAATGGTCATAATAATAATAAAAATAAATTGCCCTTTTTGTTTTTAAAAATTTTAAATAATAAAAGACAGTTCATATTAAGCAGCAAAGTTTATTTTTTTCTTTTCACATTTATAATAATAAAGTTTTCATTTTAGTCCCTGAACAGTCACTCAAGTATCAGTTTGTGTTTTAGCATTTATATTAATTATTACCTTTTTTATATTTAGGGTAGAACTGAAAGAGCAGAGGGAGCTAATGGTTCACTGACTAATGCCACAGTTTTCTCAGCTTTTGCTGCTAGAGAATCAAATTACTCAAGCTTTCAAGTTGAATTGTCAAGATCAAAAACCTGTAAGACCAATGAAACTTTTAATTTTTTAATTTTTTTTTTTGCTTCAGGCAATGAAATATTTTTACCAACTTTAAATCACTATTTAACAGCTATGGTCATGTTGGCTGGTGGTATTGATATCACCAATGAGTTTTATAAAGGAAGCCCAACTGGCATCATTGTGTCTACTGATTATCTCGGAGTGACAAGAGAAGACAACAGCAATAAGACAGTGGTTGTAGTTGCTTTCCCTTCTGGTATGTTATCATGGTTAATACTCAAACATACACCACATTACTGACAGGGTATTTTTTTTTATTATTTATAATGTACCAGCACTATAATATTTATTACACCACACATAAATATAAATTATTTTCAATCGTTTATCTTAATCTGGTTAATCTCTATGTCTCTGCTACATACTTCAAAGCAATGACATTAAGCCAGGATCTAATGTGTAACACAGCCTGGTGGGTTTCGTGAGCATGTAGTTACATTATATTAATAGACATGTCCACGTCTCTCTTGGGGTTTCCTTACTTCTGCTAGCGTGAATGTCTCTCAGAGCTTATTACTCACACAATGAAAACAATGCACTAAATATATTGTATGAAGACAATTAGTAGCAGACTATAAGTTTATTGAATAAATATAGTTTGGCTAATTCAGCCCCAAAGGCACAAATATTAACATCATAAAATATAGTTAAATCAAAACTCAATCTCAGAATAAACTCATTGTTTTCTACATAATACAAAAGCTACATATGCATTCTTACTCTACAAGGACGAAACAGCTACTGAGGTTTTTACTTTGTGGTCAGTTTCGGACATACAAGCAAGAGATGATGAAGTGACTACAAAATCAGTTCATGTCACAGTGAGTTACAAATGAGTCTGAGACATAATTGTGCTGCAGAAAATCCATACCAGGATTCCTCTTACTATTAATTAATTTCTCAAGGCTTTATACAGAAGTTAAGGCTGGATCTTGGTAGCAAAAAAGCAGCATGGCTTGGGTATCAGTGAGGCTTCTCCTAAATGAATAGTCTTACTAGTCTGACAAGATTTTATTTACCCAAAGCTCCTGGTTAAAGAGGTACCAGGTATCAGCTATACCTCTTCACCTGTTAGTTATGCTCTCTGGCCAGGTTTAATACCTCAGCTACTTGAGCAAGCTATTACATAACTTGCATGCTAGCCATTCTTTTTATTTTATAGGTGTCTTAATCAAAGTCTATGTAGCAAGCAAGAGTCTCCTAATTGAATTTAACGTTCCCAAAGATCTACAGAATGTCACAAGAGGTTTACTTGGGAACTTTAATGGGAACCTAAGTGATGAATTTATTTTGCCCAATGGAACTGTTTTGTCAGCTAACATAAGCGAAAGAGAAATTTACCATTTGTATGCCAAGTCTTGTAAGTATAACATGAGCCAAATAATTTGAAATCTAAAATATAACATTTGCTTAGTTAACATTATCTCGTTTTTGTTTTGTTAATTAACACTAGATACCAAGACCTTGAGTTTGATACAGTTTATGTACATTATGTCTTTGGGTGTAAATAACCACTAAGTTTTTGTACTATCTATTTAAAACAATTATAAATTACCCTAGGAAAAAAAATGTTCCTAAGGTATTATTTAATATACATATTTTATTAGCCAAATAAATGAAATCTTCCTTGCTATTGATGTACATTTAGAATGTACAATTATTATTCAAAGTATTTCCAGACCTAAAACTAAAATAGAATGCTAATGTTGTTAAATTTAATACAAATTTTAATTTAGTAATTGATTTCTGGCCTTGTGAAAAAAAAATTCAAAGAATCAGTTACTTAAACTTCACACTTTTGTCCAAGTTGGTCTCACTTAATCCTTTGATGGACTGTATATGCCATAGATAAAGTTTTTGCCAATAACCCAGAAAGCCTATACCACCAAGAAGTGTTGTTCTCAACAGACAAGTGTAAACTAATATCACCTTATCATTAGTTATGTTCAAAGGTTCCTGTAAGCTTAGGAATTCTACCCAATCAAAATCAGGATATCTGTATATGTATAACGAAAGCAGTCTTATTATGAGCTAAAGATACATTCTCAATCCAACTTTCATTTTCATAAAATAACTCTTAACTGTAATTTACTACAAATATTTTTTTTTTTCAGGGGAAATAACTCCAGAAACTAGTGTGTTTACCTACATGCCAGGAGAGGGTACAGCAACCTACCAACACCCAGAGTTTGAACCATTCTACAGAGATGAAGCTGATCCTACTGCTGTGGCCAAGGCTAAAGAACTCTGTGGAGAAACTAATGATGCTTGTATATTTGATTATATTGTCACTGAAGATCAACACTTTGCAATGACTACCAAAGAGGCTAAGGAAGAAATGGAAATTATTATTATAAGCTTAGGTAACTATTTTGAATCATTTTATTAACATGTACATTTTTTAAACTTTAAATAAACTATTATTTTAGAAATTTGAAAATTTAAAAAATTCCTATCTGTAGTAAAAACCGGATCCTATTTGAACTGAGTTGAGAGTTAGATGAGTGCCATAAAGCAGCATGAAAACCTTCTTTCAACTTCCCCTCCCCTATGGCTCCACAACAGATATTTGACCAGATTGCTCTGAGCATGCTTGTAGCATGAAAGCTGTAAGATACAAAAGTCATTTAAAAAAAAAAACATGCATTTTTTTTTTTAATATAGGTGGTCAAGTTAAAAAAATACTTTCTTAAATTTAAACACTATCTACCTTGTTAATGAAAGAGATTAGAAAATGTCTTAAATGCAAAGACATTTGAATATTTTAAATGAGTTCTAAAATATGTCATATATTCTTTTTGCCCATTATCTTTATAGACAGCAATGTTTGTCTTTATTTTTGGTCCTAATTTTATCTTCATAAAAAAAACACATTTAAAAACAAAATAGTTGAAAGATTTATTTATGTTGTGGAATAAGGTAAGTAACAAATAAAGTTCCCCTCTCAGACCATGGGATCTGTAGGGCAGATGATGTTAAGGTTATCTGGTTTCTTTGCCAATGGTTAACGAATAGGCTGTCACTGCCTTTACTTTCCCCCAACTAAAGTGAGGTACCCATTAGAGTTAAATGGACTTAGGGGCTCCCAAAAAATCCTGAAGCTCAAAATCCCAGTCTTCACTGAGATTCGAACACAGGATCCCAGGTTCAGAACCAATTGCTTAACCACTTGACTACCACACCCCCAGTTGTGGAATTACTGTATGCTAATTGAAGGAAATTTAGGACTAATATCTATGAATGGATGACATTGTTTATGAAACACACAAATGATCTGAAAATGTGCTTTTCTTGTATTTTATGTTTATTCTGTATTGTATGTTTAGTTATAACCATCATTGAAAAATTGAAAATGCAACAATTAAACACTTTAGTTTTTAAAGTGAAGCTTTCAGTGAACAATTTTCTTGTCTAAACAGCTAATACTCCACCAACAATCCAAGTCACAAATGGAAGCCTGGATGGTAATGGGTTCTGGTTTGTTCAAAATGGAACTCTTGCAACACTTCAAGTTATTGTTGATGATGCAGATGGAGACAGTGTCAGCATAGACATTCTAGTCAACGCTACCGGACTCATTGTTAATAAAACTGGCTTTATTTCTTATTTACCAAATGTCAAGCAACCATTCTCTTTAAGGTAATGTACTTTTAAGAACCCACTAAAGCACATTTTTAGAATCATTTTTGCATAATTATTTTTTGAATTATTTTCTTTTTATAAATCTGTAGATTGCGAGCAGTAGATTCCAAGGGCAGCTACTCTCCAGACTTGTATATCCCCCTCCTAGTTTGCCCACAATGCAACAGTCATGGTACTTGTGACACCAAGACTGTTAGAGAAGAATATGAAAATGGAAAATTTAAAGTTCTCTCTTGTGGTTGTCATCCAGCATACACAGGTAGGACAAACATCCTGCTATTAGATTAAAACTTAACTTAAACAGAGCTTCTTCTTTTTTTTTCCAGGAAATATTTTTTATTTGTAACATATTATTATATTGTTGGTAATATAAACCTAGCCCTTGTGACATAATGGGTGTTAACTATTTTGAGATATTGTAAAGACAGGAATGATTCCCATAAAGAAGATTATATTAAGAAGGCCTTGCAAAGTGTGTTAAGATGACACTTGCTCCACAGTGACCAGCTTGACCATTGGACCTTGCTATGTGTTATTAGAACTACATATATATTTTAGTAGTCACTGGTCATGTGTCTTTTGTTACTCTGGAGAAATGTACCTTGCTGTGGACCTCTTTGGGCTAAAAATATATTTAATCAAACTTGCATTTTGTATTTTTGATTAATTAGTAGATATAACCTCAACCTCAACTGATTTCCAGGCAGTGTATTTTAACCCTGATGTTTTCCATTCTGGGGTATTCACAAATATAACATGTTTTCTAGATTTGTGTCTATGATGGATTAAAATTTGTTTTCAACCATCAGATAGGCTTTCTCAAAACTTATACCTCAAGACCTTATTTTGGCTAAAAGTGAATGTGTTGGCTTCAGCTGAAGCCTAGACCTTAGAGTGTCTAAAAGTGGCTATTTGTTGACCTGAAACCTAAAAGTGGTCATGTGTTGACCTGAGGCCTGTGACCTAAAAATTAGCTGTAGATCTACAATGTATATATATTTTAAGATAATATTTTTTTCATAGCTTTAGAATTACAATGAAGATATATTTTAAGATATTTTAGTTTTCTGTTCAAATCTAAAAACTTCAGTCGATATCCGTTTACTTAAACTGATAATATATTTTCCAGGCAAAGACTGTGAGTCTGAAGTGGATGGTTGTGCTAATCAGCCATGTTTTAAAGGACAGACATGTACTGATCTAACAGCAGTTGAACAAGGAAATAGCACCATAGGCTACAAGTGTGGTCCTTGTCCTTCTGGGTTCCAAGCATCTATGGGCACCTGCATAGGTAAGTATCATTTCTTCAATATTTGTTTATATTGGGTTTCATCTTTAATTCAAAAGAGGAAGCACCTGGTTGGTAGAGAATAAACTTTAAATGAATGAAGATAAAATAGATATTATTAAAATTGATACTTGACACAGTATTACAAAAGTGAAGAGTACAGATTTACTAATCATCATGAATGACCAAATCCCTTTAATATGTTGAGTTCTCAGCTCAACATAGGAAAGATCTGCAAGTGTCTCTATTAATTTTGAGGCTGTGTAAATTAGGCCAAATCTGAACATATTTGAAAACAGAGTGGCCTTGACAGCTTCAATGCCAAAGTTGCTAAGCTTCAGGAAATTCAGAGCAGCACTTACAAATAGTTCTACCCAAAACAAGATGAGATTCAGTTAGTGCTCTCTTGCACAGACCACTGGCTCTTTGTAAATATAAGGTGGTCACCCTGTTTTAAAAATAAAATTATAGCTTGATTCTGTACATGGACCAAAGGTTTTGAATTTGCTTCCCATTGTGCTCAGAAAAACCATTTTCTTCACTAGTTGCAAAACATGAATACCCACCTGTTCATAACCATTGAGATTAGGTTATCATTTTAACTCTTGTTTTTTTATGTCTGTATTCTGTTCTAATAGTGCCTTGAGTGGACATTATGTTTGTTAAAAGTGCCATATACGTGTAGATTAAATTATGATTATTATTATAATAGCAATAGAAATAATTTTCCATTTAAAAAAAAAGTAATTGCATACATAACAACATAACTGATAACAATTTGATTTCTTCTTGCAACAGATGTCAATGAATGTATCAGCAACAAGACCTGTGATCACTGGTGTCTGAATACTGAAGGCTCTTACAAGTGTAGCTGTAGAGTAGGTTACAGACTGGACACAACAGATCTCAAAACTTGTAGAGGTATGTAGCACAGAACAAATCATGTCAATCTCCTGTTTGTAGGGAAAATAAATTAATTTGTAATTGATGTATTCATCTCAGATATCAATGAGTGTGAGGAGAGGTCCTCCAACTGCCAACATAAGTGCACCAACACTGAAGGAAACTATACATGCACTTGTTATACAGGCTACACACTGGATCCAGATGGATACACATGTAACATAGGTAAGTGTAATAAACATTATATATAGCATACCCTCTCAGCTATAAGGAACTCTTTTTTTTTTTTATCTTGTCGTACATTTAGTCTCAGACATCTCCTATGTTGTGGCACGATTAGGAATTAGTGTTTTGGAAATAGGGGAAGTTTTGACTTAAAGACAATGACGTAACCAGTAAAAACAAGGCTAGGTTTTAGGAGGAAATGGGGAAATATCAGCCAATGTAAACAGACTACTTTAGGGTGCCTCAGAGAGAAGAAGCTTGTTATCAATGTAGAGATATAACTGACATTCTACAGTTCACTTTATTACTATTTAACTTCCTGTTCAACCCTCAATATCAGCATTGACTTACTTATATGATTGTTCGCATTGACTTACTTATATTGATTGTTCGCATTGACTTACTTATAGTGATTGTTCGCATTGACTTACTTATATTGATTGTTCGCAGTGACTTACTTATATTGATTGTTCGCATTGACTTACTTATATATATAATATAATTCTCTTCTTCTCAAAGTTCAAAAGTACAATTGAGCAAGAAGTAAAGGGAAGATCCCATGGCACAGCATGGTGTGAATGGAAAAATGGTGTGAATTTGTGTAGTGAATGGAAGTTTAAAAAAGTGGAAGCCAGAGAGAAGAACAGGAAGAGAGATTAAATTATTATGGCTACTTAATTTGTCATAATATTTAAAGTATTTCAAGATTATTGTGTTGTAAGACTCTTGAAACTAGAACGACAATACACAGATAGAGTCTACTCTCAGGTTTCACTTTAGAAGTACTTTAATTAATATCACAAATTACGTTAAAATAATAATTTCACTGGCTTCCAGTTCATATCCCTCTAGCTTCCCCCTTTTAATCTCACTTCCATTTATCTATATTTTTCCAGATATTTTTTTTTTACTTTACTTCACTTTACAAACGATTTTAATAATTTTCGGAGATTTCCAGGACTTTTTCGTAGGCCTATACTTGCAATTTCAGGAGATTTCCAGGAGCTCCTGGTAATAAAGAGGCTGTGGGAAATCTGTTATATGTTATAAAATGGTTTAATTTAATAATTTATAGGCCTACACTTAAAAATTAGCATGGGTCTAAAGAAAGTGCGGGACCCACTGTGGTCACATATGTTGCAGTGCCTAAGGCCTGTCCTGCAAAAAAGTGGCGTATGCTAGGCCACCAGTCAACTAGTATTGATTGTTCGGCCTTTTGCCGGTGTTATAGGATTTGTTACAGTGCTACTCTTTTGGTTTATCTACATTAGACACTGCAGAAGCGCCTAACACTTATTAACTTTATTAAATGTAAACATTTCTTATTTCATGTTACTTTAGAAAATACAAAATAATACAAATAGACATTAATAGAATTATCGTCTATATAATATTCCAGATTCCAGTATAAAACTAAGCTGCTATGACTGTATGCAAGTTTGCATCCCTGGAGAAAATATTACATGTGGTTGTAGACTTGGGTATAAACCTGACCCTACATCAATCAATGATTGCATAGGTATGTTTATGTTAAAGATATTTTCAGTAGCAGTTTTCACAGGAACACATAGTTTTGATGCTTTAACTCTTTGACCTCGCAACGACGCTCGCATCATTGATTCTATCCAGATATAAAGCTATAAATTCCATCCAAATGTTGAAAATAATTACGGTGTCAAAGAGTTAACAAGTCAGAATGTAATTCCTAATGTCTGCTAATTTTACTTCTTTCATGAATGTGACTAATGTGAAAATATATTGAACTTATTTAAAATAACAACTGAAATTTAATATAATAATACAAAATAGCATGAAAATGTTAATAAATGCATTAATTTTGTAGATATTGATGAGTGTAAATATGGCAACCAGCCTTGTAGCCAGCAGTGCATCAATTTAGATGGTTCCTATGAATGCTCATGCTATACTGGGTACAAACTAGCACTAGATAAAGTCTCATGTTCAGGTAATAAGTCTCTTCCTCTTTTTTTACATTACCATTAAATGTAATAACATTTTAGTGATCAATTATGTTATTATTATTATAGCTTTTATAGAGTGCTACTTTCATGCTAATAGCATGCCCAGAGCGCTTTGGTCCAATCTCATTTGTGGACCAGTGGGGAGGGGGTTGGTTTTCCGTGCTGCCATTGGGCGCTCAGTAAACACAACTCTGTCGAACCTCAAGCCCCCTTCTAGGTAGCCAAGCCGCACTTAGCCTCTCGACCAGGCTTCTTACTTTAATGTTATTAAAGTTCATTTTCTGTGAAATGTTTAAAAAGACTGCAGCCCCACCATCACTGATTGGCATTCTAATCTTTGCTGAAATAAGTAATAAAAAAAAGGTAAAAAAATACCAATGTCCTACTAAACTTGAATCAGGTCTTGTTTTGATTGGATCATATTAAATGGTCTGTATCAAACTTATGACATTCACATTATTAATGTGGGGCTCTGTGAACTTTAGAGGCACGGTGGCTAGTGGTTAAGTGCTTGGCCACATGGCACCCTGCTCATTAATCAATGAATGGCCAAAGAACAGATGACCTAAACATCAACTGCCCTTTAGATTGCAAGGTCTGAAGGTGGAAATTTACTTTTTTTTGTATGAACTTCACGGCCCTTTTAAGGAATTTCTAGACTTTTGACCAACTTTTTCCTTCCATGCAGAAAGTGTAAGCTAGGAATTAAAAAAAACAACAACAACAGTTTTTACACCAAGATCAACATTAGAAACTAACAAGCAGCTTCATAAAGTTTTAAGCTATTGTCTCAAAGGATCTAAAACTCAAATTTTTTACTTATTGTTCAGATCACATCTGCATTAGTGAGCTTGAGACAATTAGAAAAGATAAATGTAATGAACCTCTAGCCAGTATACCTGCAAGTCTTGGTGTATGACAGCAAAGTTGGAAACTTTTTAGTGGAAGTGCTTTAGGTGTGAGGATCTTTTCAACAGGTTCACAACTGTAATTGATCCTCATTTTGAATTCCTCACAATTCTAAATTTACACAAGATCACAAGACTTTCAGAATTTCCCAAGAACTGAAAGAAAAAAAGGCCAAAAAAAGAAAAATAAGGAAAAGTGAAGAAAATCATGTACACTTTATTCAAACTTATAAAATAACATTGTTTTAAGGAATATATTCTATGTTATTGTTTGGTTTTCCAGAATTATCAAATGAAGCATCTTCTAAATGAATTTTTTGTTGTATATATCATTTTTATATTTTTAACTTCGTTTGCTTTGCATATTTCTGCATATTTTATTGCTTATATTAAAATACATTTTTTTTTTCAGCTTGTGAAGCTCCTTACTATGGTAAGGATTGTACCAGTACATGTCAATGTAATGGTCGAGGCTATTGTGACCCAGTCAGAGGCTGTGTCTGCAACAATAACTGGTCAGGGGCTAACTGTGAACTGGATGTGGATGAATGTCTATTGCCTACTACTTGTAATCAAGGCTTCCTATGTTTTAATTCTTTAGGGTCATATAAATGTGAATGTCCAGCAGGTTACAACATTGACAATATGATTTGTAAAGGTAAATAATTGTACTCTTTATAGAATCAGTCAACAAATACTCTTGGGTATTACTTTTGTTTTCATGTGCTGGATCTATTTTTAATGTTTTAATGGCATTGTAATAACTTGCAAGCATTATTGTCATCATTGGATTCTATCTGTGAACAATGATTGCTCTTTGTTTTTCCCTTCGATAGGATTTAAGTCTTCTTTTGAAAAGTCCAAACATACTGTCCCTTGTATGTCGTACATAGATCATTATTATTTTCAGCTTAATTTGTCTCCATGCTTTCATAGGTCAC
>JADKLZ010001913.1:30049015-30062011 GCA_021533235.1 Biomphalaria straminea
CGTTAGTTATGGAAAGTAAAGGCTGTTAGTACTTAGGCTGGGCACAATAGATATTTAACTATACGCCATAAAACCAAATTACTTTTACACCATCTTTACTATAGATAGCAAGGTCTGGAAACTGACTACTTTGAACTAATAGTATTGATTGTAAAGTCAATTAGACCTCATAGGTTGGTAATTATTTAAGTAAAAAAAAAGTGTGTTTTTTTTCAAAGAGTCAATATTCTTTCTTTTTGTTGCATGTGTTAGTAATATAGGATTAATATTTAGCCCTGTAATCTCATCTTGCTATTTGGATGATAATCACTTGTGGTCCTCATGACATACCTTCTTATAACCTTCGCTTAGATTTATCATCGTCATTACCTTGACCCATTTGAAATAATATTTTTTTTGGCCTTCATCTTTTTGAACTAATTTTTTATCAAGATCTGTCTGGAAATGTTTCTTTTTTACTTTCATGCTATGTGTGACCTCAGTTGAGTACAGCCAACCTTGAGCTGTCCCACATTTGTCGTACTGCTGACACTTCAAAGTGACAGTAAGTTTTATTTAAAAAGAAACTGACCATAATTTTTTTGTACACCTCAGAAATCTCATCCTTCAACTATTCTGTAACATTCAGCTGGGATGTGTCAGATAAAAATATAGCTGATAAAAACAGTCAAGATTGTAAGGACATCACACGTGAAGTTGAAACTCAGGTATTTATAGCATAAGCCTGAACAAAATTAATTGATTTAATTTTACTTTTTCTATACTAGCATAAAAACAGTTTGTAGAGTCGCTAAGTTTTGTTCTGTTTTTAGCCACAAATTTAGATATATTTTTATTTCATGTTTCAGATGACAAAGAAATTAAAAGAAAAAAATGTAGATGTCCTTCTATTTAAAGTTCTTCAACTCAGGTAACTTTTGACTAGTATTATGGAATGTTTTTTTAAAAGAATAATTGCTGTCAACATAATGTTTCACATAGTAGGTACAACGTGCTTTGCATTAAAACACATTTCTGGCAGGCATTCATATCATGTAGTGTAGTTCTTATGACTGCCAGGTCATGTGGTATGCGCACTGGATTGTTGTCTCTATGGTTCCAGGTTCAAAGCCTGCCTGCATTATTCCTTCAACATTTTGCAGGAGGTTTGGAATTGGATGTAATAATCTTTAATTCTGAAGGAAGGCTCAAAACATGTCAAACATAACCCACTAGTGTATCATGCAGTCTAATAGTAATCATCTCTAATAAAGGCTTCACTTCTTTGTTGTTTGACTTAAGACTTCTGGATATCTTGCATTGTATCAGCCTTCAGGATAGAAGACTCAAAATAAATTAGCAATTATTCATAAAACTCTGAACCATAATTTTAAAATACAAAATTAAATAAAATATTCAGAAAGACACAAAGTGAAAGGCATAATCTAAAAACTATTTACTAGGACAAAGTTGTACAAATGCTCCTTCTTCCTTATTATTATTATTATTATAGCTTTTATATAGCGCTACTTTCATGCTTATAGCATGCTCAGAGCGCTTTGGTCCAATCTCATTTGTGGACCAGTGGGGGGGAGGGGGTATCTAGGAGTTGGTTTCCCTTTGGGCGCTCAGTAAACACAACTCTGCCCGAGTCGGGTGTCGAACCTCGAGCCCCCTTCTAGGTAGCCAAGCTCAAGCCGCACTTAGCCTCTCAACCACGCTTCCCACTTCCTTAGTGCTATTAGAGCATGGGATGGCATGCCTGAGCAAACCAGGAAAACCAGTGACTTGGCAGAATTTAGGTCATTAATATGCATGACTGAATGCATGATGCTAAGACGTAATCGTCTTCTCTTTTGAAGTAACGTCTGTAATATCTAAGAAGATAAGATTATCCTTTTTTTTTACTTTCTAATTTAATTGGAATTATGAGGTGATTGTGTCCAGGGATTATTGAACAATATATTTTTTCCTTACTACTTTATTCACTTACAAATTAAGTCATCTCAATGTTTCTTCTCTAAGCAATGATTTAGTATCATCATATTCACTGTGTTGTTATTGGGTTTTTTTTTTTTGCACAATATTTTTTTTCTAATTAGTTATAATTTCTGTATTTTCTAGTAAAGGCAGCCTTATTTGTGACTATACTGTCTCTGTCAACACAACCTCTTCAAATGACCCCAAGACTAGTTTATCTAATGCTATGCAAGTGATCTTCTCAGAAGGAGTTGTCCTTAATGGAACCACAGTTATGATAATGCAGATTGTTGAAGATGGTAAAACAGGTAGGGTTATTGTAGATTATGCTCAATTACCTTAGAGATAAAAGATAAGTGTGTATTGGATTAGTTATCCTTTAAGACTTCATGGCTTTTTTATGATGATTTAAAATCACATGTTTCTATCTTCGGAGCTTATAAGGGTGTCACACATCTATTAATTCATTAATTGAGCTTTTTTTATTGTAGTTAGCAGATGTCTGGCACTGATTAACACTTAAGAAAAACACTAATTCTGTATAAATAAAAACTGAAATCTTATCCATATCCTTGTTTCAGAAATTAATATTTTCCCATTTATGCCATGAGCAGAACACTTATGACTTGATATTCTGTCTAACATCCAGTGGTGTAGCTAGGGTGGGGGAGAGTGGTGGAGGGTCCAAATTACATAAGATTTGTACTAAATTATTAACTTTTTACTACATTTACTATTTTAACAGTGAATATACCCTGCTTTTTAATGATTTAACTGTATGTAATTTAGCTCTTGTTATATAAAGGGAGAGTAATCCTTGAAGGATTATGGGCATGACATGGCCTTAATTGTGCTGATGTGGCAATATTAAAAAAATCAAGCTCAACTCAAAATACCCCCTGATCCCCCACCCTGAGTGTAAGTCAGAAATTCATTTTTACATTAGATATTATGACATTATCTCATGTCGAATGTCAAAATGCAGAGGTCAGGCCCCCCAAATCCTTACCTACGCCACTCCCACATTAAACTGAATATGTTCTATGACCAATTTCTCTAATAATTTGTGTTCACATTTATTTTCTCATATGCAAGTCCTACCCAGTAGTTGTGATGTGAAACAAAGAATTGATCCATGCAAAGACAAGTACAAGTGTGTTGTTCAGAATAATGAAGCTGTATGCAAGTGAGTAGCCAACATTGCAGTCTATATAGTAGCTGTAATATGTTGTCAAAAACATGGATATTTTATTATGTAACTATGAAAAGTCAAAAAATCTTATTAACTTGATACTATTTCTTTATTTACAGACAATCAATTTCAGGGGCAGGTAAGTCATATTGTAGTTTTTCTATGCAGCCATCACTTGTATATTGTACTTAATTGAACCTACCTTGTTGCATTGTTACAAATCTACTTCCACTTGCTACAGAAGTAAATGTAACTGTCTTCCTCCCATGAGACACAGAGTCAGATTAACAAATATCGAAATAGACTCTTTTTCAACTATTTCTATTAGTTAGAAATCAAAACATTCTATTTTGAACCACTAAAAAAGGTGCTTATTTTATTCACTTGTGGTCCTTATTTAAATACTATATTTCAACTGAACTTCTACTAAAGAAAAAAATAATCAGAATGTGTAAAACAGCATTAATGTAAATGGTAAATCTTATTTGCTTAGAAGATTACTTTATAAAAATGCCAGGATGTAATTCCATTGAACATAAAAATTGTAGATCTTTTTATGTTTCAACACAAGTTAGACACAAATTGATATAGTTTCTGGTGTTTTATTTTTTACAGTGAAATTACAGATGAAACATCTCCTGGCAGTTTCAATTTCTGTCATTGTTATTTTTATACTTCAGCATCTATAATGATGAAAACATTTCTGGTGCTTGTCAGTCAAATGAACATTGTAAAGTTATTCCTTTAGTCCATTGACTTAACAATAGTTAAATATAGCTACAACAATATTTTTAAACTTCAGGTATTTTAATGTTTTATGTATCCACAATGACATGATTTTCTTTGTTAAATTATCTTTTGTGTTCATTGTAACTAAGTTTTTTGTTTTCCCAAATTTACTATTATCCATAATATGTGGTGTGTGTGTGTGTGTGCTTTTTTTAAATTTACAATTTATAAAAATAAATGTTGTTTTTGAGCCCTGAATGAGTCCTTCTGAAGCCTTTAACGAAACAAACAAAACTCTTTGAGATTCACTAGTCTAGGCTAAATCGTCTAAATTTATAAGTTTAAAAAAAATGTTTGCAATTTATTTTACAATTATTATTTGAATCATAAAAGTGCAACTTGACCTTGAAGTAAAAGCATGACTGTTATGGCTCTTTTCTTGGAAGACAATGGATGCATCCATATGAGCATGATGACTTTATATCTCTATATAATTATATTCTGGTATGTAAACAGAAATAAAGTGTTACATTTTAAATGTCTTCTTCAATGTTTGTTTCTTTGTTATATTTTGGATAGTTAGTTGATAATGAAGATCATGTCATAGCCCACACCTCTCACAGGACAAGAGATGGCTTCAGGCAGAGTGCAAATCATGGACCAGTGAGATCAATGTCCAAAGCATACACCAGGCACCACAAAATAGTCCAACCAACAGCAAGTGTCCTGACACTTTTCTGTCCTAGATTAATGGTCATAGTTTATTTTTCTAAGTTTATAAAGTAATATACAAACATTTAAACAAGGCATAAAGAGAAACTTTTCTCCAAAATATAAATGTAAAAAAATTAACATTTAAACAATTCTTAGTAAAAAAAAAGGTGTTATTAATACAATATATAAACAAAATAAATGGAGATCTGGCTTCCACATGAATTTACTTATATAATTTTAATACTATAATCTCTTTTTGATGGCACATACTTCCCACAAGTTATCTGCTTCAATCTTGTGCAGAAACACAACCACCCATGATTTTAAATGACGTAAAGTCTTTTTTAATTTTATGAGAAAAAACAAGCAAAAAATAATACTTTTTATAAAACAAAGCTTATACCAAGTGTAGTAGTATCAATTAGTTTGGATTACTCATGTAATTAAATTTGTAATAAATCTAGACTAACATTTATAAACCTGTGCAATTAGAAATATTACTAATTGTTTTCTTTTTATGCAATTTCATACTTTTAGCTTTCTCAATTGACTATGATCCAACTGGACTTTGTGATAGCTTTTGAAATGTATTTATAAAAAAAAAGAGAGTGGCCTGAATTCAGCTCCTCAAGCTTAATACTGTAACCCAATGCACTAGGGAGCTGCTTAGGAAAAAAGGTATTATAGTTATTTAAAGACTTTTTTTTTCTAGAAAGAAATAACAGTTACACATTTTTACCAGACAGACAGAGTGAGTTGATGTAAGTTTTGTAAAAACAGCAATAATATAATTTGTTTTACAAGTTTCTTTAAAAAGAAATTAAGATTTTTATGTCTTAAGGTGACAGGAAAAGGATAGAAGTCCATGTTCTAAACTTAAGTGTATTATATCAAATGATCAACCATCTTTTGAACAATAATTTAAATATTTCAAATGCATAGAAAATATGTGTTTTGTGGTTGCATGTTAAATAGAAATATAATGATGTGTAAAATTAAGTTCCTATTTTTCTCTAAATTTTTATAACCTAATTTATCTCAACTTCCCTACTGCAGTATTCTATAATTGTATACTTTGACTAAGAAAACAAAATTTCTCAAAACATGATTTATAATAATTTTAAAGTGTCAATGTATCACAGCTCTCTTTAATTCTTTTTATTTATTTATTACTCGTTTAAAAGTACCTTATGTCTAGGTGTCCCCGGTTCCGCTGTGATTTATGAAATAACAAACAACACTTGAAAACACATAGAAACCTTTAATAACTTCAGTGCATCTCTCAACAAGCTGAACTCTCTCTGAACTAACACACTTCCGGTCATTCGCACATATGTAAAAATAGATTATACATTCATACACACATTCATCGGTGACACAATAAAATATTGCTGCAGGACTATAGAAAACTAAATGTCTTAAAAGGAAAAAAAAAAAATACCTGAAAAGGCTAGATCAAACAAAAGGAACATTCAATGCTACGTGTAGTAGAAGTAGGCCCTATACCAACAAATATAAAATGTTTATTTTTAATTTTAAAAAAGTTTTAGATACATATGATATGTACATTCTACATTTACTTGTTAAACTACAGGGTGTAAATACCATGGTGTTATTAAGATTGCATACATCTAACTTGGTTTATATGACTTTTGAAAAAAATGTGTATTGCCTTTGATATCAATATAAACAAAATTTTTGTAGGACAATTATAAAACACACAAATTAAAATATAAGAAACAAAATAATATAAGAGATTTTGACTTTAAAATAACATTTGTAATAACAGATAAACGACAATTTAATAATGGGTCATATTTGTCTATTCAGTCATGTTTTGTTTCCTGCATTTAGAGTTATTGTTCTTGACTAATCCCAGTCAAAAGCACTAATTTTCTACTAATAGCAAAATACAGGACTTGAGGTCTTAGCTCTATAATTGCTATAATATGAACAGTCCAACACTAGCCTGCTAAGTTGGTGTCAGCAAATCCAATATATGGAGACATATGATACCATAAAAGAGAAGAACACTTATCACATTAGTATGACACTGTAACATATCTGAAAGAAGGGAAACAAATGAATGCAGTGGTTATGTCGTAAGACATACAAATATAAAACAAAAATGAAATCAATTTACAAAATAGTTTTAATACATTATAATGAGAACCATTACTGGATCAACTAACCTTTTTTGTTTTTGGGAGGGTCAAATAAATAAACTATAAAAAAAAATTGGCACTAAAAATAATACATGTAGTATAATTTTCTGAAATGTTGAATATTATACTTTATTGGCAAACTTTTTCAAGGGTAACCACTTTGTTTAGCCTGACAATCATTTATTTCTATCGTTTTCCTTCTAGTTTAATGATATTCAAAAATCAAAATGCTAGAATAAAATGAATTTTAAATCTGTAAATAAACATGATATACTAGAAAAGTGTAGAACTACAGTCTAATAATCTCCACTTTTTCAAGCAATGTTTGTAATTTACATAAGATACAGTAAGTGTAGTAAACATCACAGACTTTGGAGTTCATTATTTTTGGTTAATACTTTTTCTGAACGTATTGGATAAATAAATAAATTAGAAAAACTTATATATTTTTTTTGTCTTTTCAATGTTTATTAAATGAATATAATACCTGCTCTTGAGTTTAAAGACCTGAAAGTAAAAAGAAAGGAGGCATGCATGAAAGACATATGAATATTAAAGTATTAATAGAACTAGATGTCTAAAAAAAAAGAAAGATAATTATGATAAACACTATGTGGTCCTGAACAAATTCCCAAACCCAACACTTTCTCAAACTTTTAAATTAACATTTTTTTTAATGATATGCAATATTCTTATTTAATGAAAAAAACATTTTTATTGCATATAGTATAAAGCAATAAATATTAGAATGCTGCAGACTACAGGCTCCCTGGGAGTGCTTGGTTTCCTAGCTCACCTGAAACATAGAAACTGAGTGGTGTGAAAAATAAATTCAAGGAACTGGCTACATCATTATAGATTTTGTTGAACAAACTTCTTGCTGTGCAGACAAATCTGACAGATGGGTGGATAATGAACCAATCATTCCTAGACTTGGAAAAAAATCTTTCAACAACAAGTCTATGGGTCTTACAATGATTGGCCTCAACTCTTTACAGATTCGCCGATTGATTCACAGAAAGATACCATCAAAAAGATCAACTGGTGGATACTTTGTAGTTTATTTGTTGATTTTGCATTCATAATTTTAAAAAAGGATAAATAACAATCTTCTATCTCCAAGAAATATAGATATAAATATACATAAAGTCTATGTTAACATGAATAGCTCTTGGTTTGTGTGTAAATACCTAGTATACTTTGGCAAACAAAAACACACTTTCTTATAAAAAAAAAACAGTTCATAAAATGATTATTACTACAGTTACCTTGTAAATTGTAGGCCGTAGATGACATTGAGCATTGTTAGCATCATATACCGGGGTTGTAGTGCAAAAGTAGCTTTTATCTACTTTAATTTTTAAAATTCTTGTAACATAGTTCTCAACAAATAGCTTGTTTATATACTGATATCAGAAGAAAATGTTATGCCATTATATCAAGGCAGGGAATAGTTTACTGCCTTTTAAGAAGAATTAACAGTTCTAAACCAATAGCTTGTTCATATACTGATATAGGAAGAAAATGTTTTGCCATTATATTAAGCCAGGGAATAGTTTTGCTGCTTTTTAAGAAGAATTAACGGTTAATAAGATCAAGTAAGTCAAGTCAAGATTAAGAGTTTGGATTTTTCTTAAACACATCTGAGTGAATAAAAAAAAAACTCTGACTTACTTGCAATTAGCTATGTTGTCTTGTGTTAAACATTGCTCTGGTATTTTACAGGGATCTAAGCTTTGTTTCAGATCACACATGTTTACTGTTGTAGTTTCTGAAAAGCATTACAGTTATATTCTTTATATTCAAAAATTTTATTTTCATATCCAAAACTCACTGAACTATTTCTATTTCAAAATGGGATGTATGGCTTAAAGGCAAAAACACTAGGCTACCACTCAAGTAGGCTGAATCCTAAGAGTTAGAATTCTGATTTGAGTGATGCCAATCATAGCATTATAGCAAGCCTTAACACTGACCTAGCTAAGATGTAGCAACCTGTGGGCAGTTTTGACCAATAACTAATTGCCAAATCAAAAGCCAGAGGTCAATTGATCTAAACTGCCCACAAGTGTAACATCACAAGTCAATGGTCAGGCATTCTTTAAACATTGGTCTCACTTGATCAGGGAGTTGCTTAGCACCTAATATTTTCCCAGATTACTTCCTCTCCCCCTCCCCAGGGCTACAAAAGAGATTTAAACAAATTGCACTGACCATGCTGTAAGTACAAGGAATTTTTATAACATTTTTGACAGAATATTTCAATATAGGTCTGTACATAAACATACATAATTCAATTCTATTTTTAAAATCCAATATTTAAAAGCCCAGATCTATGTAAGTATAAAAAAAATTCGATTTAAAGAACAAGCTAAAAAAAAATGTATTCAAGGTGAATATCTCCAACACCACATTTACAACTATATGTTTTCAAAAATGTAGAAATCATTTCCCTTTTTGGATCTAAAACGAATGACGATTCAATAATTAATTGACACATTTTTATTTTTATTTTTTAGAATTGATTTATGTTTTTTTATGTTGAATAAATTTCAATCTCAAATTGATCCAAGAATGAGTGTGGGAGAAATAAGATTAAAACATTTACCAGACAAAAAGAAAGTTGATATAAGCTTTGTATAAAGAAATAGGCTAGAAATATAAATGTATAATGCAGTCAGTCATTACAAAGACATACCTATCTTGCCCTGACATTGCCCTGTGGTGATGTTTAAGGTGTATCCCTGGTGGCAAATGCACAGATAACTGCCATTTGTTTTAATACAGTCCGAGTTTGGCGGACACAATGTAGAGTTGGGACATTCATTCATGTCAACAGAACAGTCTCCTGATGTCCAGCCAGACTTGCAGATACACTCTCCATTAATGTTGTCACAGAACTGAGTGTTTTCTCTCACGCAGCCACAGCTTTTGTCACATGTTTCTTTTCCGTATGTAAAGTCTAGACATTCTGTTATAGTGATAAAAAAAAGAAAAAATTCTGTGTGTAGAAAACACTAAAAACATACGTATATACCCATATATTTTTTGCCAACTTTTTTTTCTCAATTTTGTTTTAGTTAACCTAATAGAATTTTTGGAGGTACAATGGTTGAAAGGTTAAAAACTATTGGCATCTAAACCGCAGGGCCGAATCTAGCTTACGACTGAGATTTTTAATTTGGCATCATTAGGGCAACTCTGAGACCACCTAGCTGTAATGTCTACCTGACATTAGTCGGGGGAAAGTAAAGGTGGTTGGTCGTTCTGCTGGCCACATGACACCCTCATTAACCCTGGGTCAAAGAAACAGTTGACCTTTACATCATCTTCCCCGTAGATCTCAAGGTCTGAAAAGGGAAATTTACTAATAGTATTTAAAAAGAGTATACTAAGTGTGAGATGGACTGATAGAGTCGATTTTAGTTTATGGGGATGATTAGATTATTTCATCTTATTGATTACAAACTTTCCTTACGCCCTACAAATCTAGTCTCAATCTAATCGTAAATGCTAATCAGAGGCTTAGTCCTGGGGGAATTAGTCGTTGTGCTGGCCACATGACACTCTCGTTAACTGTAGGCCACCGAAACAGATGACCTTACATCACCTGCCCTATAGACTACAAGGTCTGAAGGGTGAACTTAATGATTTTACTTACTTTTTCCTGACCGATTCAGGCAACCTGCTCAATTGCTCTATTCGCACTACGAAAGATTATTCTAGTTACCTCCCTCCCTCCTTTCTTTCTTTCTCTCTCTCTCACACACACAAATGTACAGGACCACAGAGCACTGAGTATCAGCGAGTATGGATATATTTGTTTTGCTATGTAAATAACATTAGCTTTTCCAACTACAGTCTTTGAAAAAACAGTATGTACTTAACATAGCCTTACCAAATACCAACCATCACTTCACTCAGGAGATTGTCACATTCAGTGATGTAGCAGCCATTAAATGAAGGATACACTGTGCCTTGGACTTGGGGGTATTTGATACTTAGTCTTTAATAACAAGCATTGAAATTTACGACCCTGAATAGTCAAGGTTGCTCTTGCTATGCCACTGATCAAATCATCCTTTTGCAAGAATTCTCATATTTGTGATAAAGTTTTAAGTATTGGACTGTAAACAAATGGCATTGTCACTGTTAAAATCTGTTAGACACTTAGTCTGTATTTTTGGTTATATAGAGACGCACCATAGTAGACGGATTTTGAACATGATTAGTGACGCTTTGACTTGGGTTGGAAGCTAATTAGAGACAGAAAATCAGTTGGCAATAGGATTTCATAGGGTTAGGATGTAGTTTATCGACAGAGACATCTACTGTAGCCATTTTGTGGATTAAACATTATTTAAACTTTTCAATGGTGTTTCAGACTCGTCTCTTCACTTTTACAATAGATGGTGCTTGTTTTGTTTGTTAGTTATTTGCATTGAAATACACCCGAACAAGAAACCCAGACATCTGCAGAGTACTTTGTCATAATCTGATTGGCATACAAAATTAACTACAAGACAGACAGGCATCCATCACATATAGCATATGGGCTATTGATGAAGAAAGCCTAAGTCTTGTATTGTGCGCTCTCAATATGATCTCGATAATCCTGGGTTTGAACCCTGCATCGCCATTCTTTTGAGAAGTTTGGGCTAGGATGTAGCAATCTTTGAATCTGACATAACATCCGAAACATGAGAAAAAGAATAAATCAAATTATAATCTTACTTCTTGATTCTTACCATGTGCTTGGTATACACCATAAAACGAACCGTCGCTGGAAATGTCACCAGAGATAAACTTTATAAGCATTTGGCTGCCACTGGAACGTACCACATCAGGTACGTTGGTGTCGCAGTATTGACCAAAACGTGGACTGAACTCATTGGCCCCATCGTACACTTCCAAGTAATTATTTTGACAGTTCCAGTGAAGTTGAAATGAAGTGAATCTGTTAGTATTGAAATAAAAGACACAACCACTTTACTATCCCTAAGTTAGGTCAAGTAACCATTAGAGTAAGATCGACTCAGGACTTAGGGGTGCCCTTAAAATCCCGAAATTATATATATATATATATATATATATATATATATATATATATATATATATAACTTTAAAATGTTATTATTTCTTCCAAATATATTCTTTTTTCGAAGTAACGTCTTTATTTGTATGGTGAGTAAAGTAAGTAAGTAAGTATGGTTAATGTGCATGACGCGTAGGACGTAATCATTTTCTTTTTTGAAGTAACGTCTATATTGTATAAGATAAAAAAAGATATCGATAATTGAAAATAATTTGTCCAGACTAAAATGTAAATTTTCTCGGTGATTCACCATAAAGTGGATGGTTGCCTGATCGTGCGGTTTGCGCGCTGGACTGTTGTTTGGATTTTGTCCTGGGTTCAAACCCTACCCGCTCCCATCCCCCGTCGTCCTGCAGGAGGTTTGAACTAGGAAGTAAACTATCTTCAACTCTGAAGGAACATCTGAAACATGTAAAACATTTTACAAGAGATCAAAACTCCCACAAGACAAATCAATTCTTTGTTGTTTGACCTTTTCTTCCCATTTTATTATTATTACAAAAATACAATTTCAAAATCATCAGATCTGTTTTTTATTTAAAAACATTGATAGTCCTACCTTAATGTGATAATGTAATCTTTCCTGGCTGTGATCAGCCAAGAGCAGTTGGCGTTGTTGTTAATAAAACTCTTGGAATGAAAATAATTCATGACAACTCCAGAATCATTTGTGAATAAATAGTTACAGTCTGAGGAACAATGAATTAATAATATGTAATCATATAATAAGGCTTGTTTTCGAGCCCAATGATTAGATAGGAATACAGTATTTCCCGTGGCTGCGATAGACCAAGCTGTGAAATGAGTTCATAACATACATATGATTCGATTATAATAGCATGGACATATCATGTTAATATTAGAAGTTTTCATAAATAGGTGTATTAGAAGCACAAAATAACTGAAGTGTTTATAGGCAATGTTTCCTTTCCCAAATGTAGGCCATATATGATAATTTCTGTGCTCATTATAGCAGTGCAGAATCAATTTTTGTAACCTCTTGGAGGGCAACAAATTTCAATTTCCTAAAAAAACAAATTTGTTGTAAAAGTATACTACAATTTTCATCTACTCAAGTAAACGAATTTTTATATTTTTTAAATATTTACTATTACATTTTTTTTTTTGCATTTCAGTTAAAT
>JADKLZ010001913.1:30069954-30096608 GCA_021533235.1 Biomphalaria straminea
AAGAGAAGGAGAGATTGAAAGAGAAGGAGAGATTGAAAGAGAAGGAGTGAAAGAGAAGGAGAGATTGAAAGAGAAGGAGAGATTGAAAAAGAGAGAGAAAGAACCGTTCCAATTTAGCGTAATTAACAGTTACTCACATTCACAGGTTAATAAAATATGTTAGTGGTATCCGTTATAAAGGGAACCATTTTATTAAAAATGCGAAACACAAAGGAGGGGGGGGGGAGGTCCCAGCCAAACAACTATATATAGTCTAGGAAGAAATCACCGCGGGCCGGTGATTAGGCCAGTATTAATATAACATTGTACATATGAACAGGGCTGGCCTTAGATATAGGCGACTAGGAGACTAGGGACGTTGGACAAGATTCAAAACAAAATATAACAACGTTATTTTAATATAACATTTTTCTACTTCATTTGGGGCCACCAAATTCATTTCGCCTATTGCCTCCAATTATCTAAGGCCGACCCTGAAATGAGCATGAATGTAATACTTATACTCACTTTATTTCTAATATAGAATTTTACCTGAGAGTGACAAACTGGCCGACAGGTGCAACAATGGTCCAGTTACACTCGGAGAACGTAGAATCTTGCAAGACCTCAGCGTGAGTACGCGATACCAACACACCAGACGGGCCTGTGAGCGTTTTACCACAGTCTGTGGACATTGTGTGTAAACTGTTTTAATAAATGGAACTCGTCTAGTTTGAAGCGTTTTGTTTTGTAAAATGTTTTACATGTTTCGGATGTTCCTTCAGAGTTGAAGATAATTACTTCCTAGTCGAAACCTCCCGCAGGACCACGGGGGATGGGAGCGGGCAGGGTTTGAGCCCGGGACCATCGATAAATCCAAACGACAGTCCAGCGCGCAAACCGCTCGACCAGGCAGCGTGGATGGGTGGAAAAGCGTTTGGTATTTTCAAGAGTCCACTCTGTCCATCCAAATTTAGTGGGGAAGTAAATGCGGTTGATCGTTGTGCCGGACATAGGTCAACCTCGCTAACCGTCGACCAGGTAGTGATGAACTTTACATAACATGTCACCATTGATCTTAAGGTATGAAAATAGTAACTTTGCTATATATGTAACACATGCACATTTTGATTTTTAAAGCCTTAAAAAACAACAACTCAAAATGAGCCGAAATTGATGGTTTGGTCACACCTAGAAAAAAAAAACTATATAGAGTGCTTCTCATTTTGGCATTAGCAGAAATACTGAAAAAACAAAAAAGGTAAAAGGGTTGGTCAACCTGGTTTATTTGCTAATGTGGATGGATCTAGACTAGCTGTTGGTTGGTATCTTTATTCCGAGCGTCATCAGAGTTTTCCCAAGACGTATGTCAAGGACCAAGCATAGTACCATGTGGTCTATAGGGCAGATGATGTAAAGATCATCTGTTTCTATGACCTACGGTTGACAAGGGTGTCATGAGTCTATCACAAAGACCAACAACCTTTTATTTTCCCCCAACTAATGTCAGGTACCAATTAGAGCTGGATAGACTAAGATGCGCCTGAAGATCCCGAAATAAAATAAATCAGTCTTGACCAGGATTCGAACCCAGGGCCACCGGCTCCACCATAGCAACGAATATGTAAATGATTGCATGGGGGATAAAATATCGGTTACAGACCCGAGGGTGTATGTTATTTTGAAAACAAATGTAGATAACTGTATTTACCATCACAATATGTCCTGTTTACCACTTCATAGCCTGGTAAGCACAGACAATCAAAGGATCCCGGTGTGTTGTAGCATACAGAGTTATCCCTCTCTGGCACGCAGGTCAGGTTCTGGGACACGCATTCATCAACGTCCTGAGTACACATTGCCGATGTCCAGCCAGGGCGGCACGTGCATGTACCGTTGACCATGTCACAGCCTAGTGTGTTATCGTGGTGACAGGAGCACTGATATCTGCAATCGTCTCCGTATGTCCACGCGTTGCATTCTGGAACATTTTGAAACATGTTTATTTTCCAGCATTAGTTTTAAATTATATAACAGAAATGAATATTCAAACTTGACAAGAATAACACTCTTAGTTAAATCTTAAATATTATTAATAATTTAGAGACACCTCATATTACATGTATCGAACACAAATGCAAGGTCAAATTCATATTTTATATGCCACGACAAATTCGCACAAAGGGTCTCTTTTCCCTTACGCCATAAGAGGCTTAATTGTGTTACAAAAAGTAGTCAGGAAAATCAATGACAAAGTATAAGCCTCTATGGTAGAAACATAGGAAATTCATTAAAATAATAAAAATTTGCTAAGTGAGAAGCCTAACCGTTGATATTCGGCAACTATATCAGCATATGTATTCAACTATAAATTCACTATCACTATAAATATATCAACATATAGCAAAGAATAACAGTAAATTTTATAATTATAGTGTAAAAATTAATGAATAAAGAGCTGGCTATCTTAATAACAGACAGTGCTCGTTGCATCTATTCTTGATGTTGTTTCTTGATTTCTTGTCAATTTTTGATTGTAACCATAACATACAATTAACTTCCATAGATACAACAAATAAATTGTATGCTTATATTAAACAGCATCAAATTCGGCGAATATGTCTCAACAATTAAGCTAATTAGTAGTGTTTCATTTCTTTAAACATTCTTTCCGATTGTAATGGCTTGAAAAACAATGCCATAATCTATAACGAAGAATTGTTACTTATAATTTCAAGTGAATTAGTGACTTATAACTAAAGCATACCTATACACTGGGTATCATTCATAGGGTTAAGCTTCATACCCTTTGGACAATAGCACTGTTCCTTGTACGGGCTTTCTGTTGTCACGCCACAAAAGTGGGAGCAAGTTGTATTCACACAGCGCCCTGGATCTGAAACAATTACTTCACAATATCAAAGTTCAAAGTAAAATGTCAGTCAACATATGTTTTGTCTTTAAACGACAACAGGAAATAATATTTATAAGGTAAAAAGATCATATAATAAATATATAGACAAAAACAACTTTCTCTGTTCCGAAGATTAATCTTGAGCGAAGTTTTTCACATGACTACTAAAAACCCATTTGCGACCTGAATATTTTGCGATACTTGATGCAGTCAAAGCCTTTGTCCGCCGATAGTCTATAATAATTGTAAAATGTTTTACATGTTTCGGAAATTCCTTCAGAGTTGAAGATAGTTATTTCCTAGTCCAAACCTCCCGCAGGACGACGGGGGATGGGAGCGGGCAGGGTTTGAACCCGGGACCATCGGTAAATCGATACGACAGTCCAGCGTGCAAACCGCTCGACCAGGCAGCCACCTAATTTAAGTTTTCTTCTTCACCTCTCTTTGTTCCGGAAGTTTGTTGATGCCTTAACTCTTTCTCTCCGTAATTATTTACCACATTATGTTGGAATCAACGTTGGTATCGTCAGTCAGGAGATAAAGAGTTAAATATGTATCACGTGACCTTCTTGGGAGCTCTCCAGACGTTTATTTTAGACGCTATCAGCTATAAGCTTCTTTTCTCAAGGCTAGTGATTACAGACGGGAAAAAAACTGAATTATTATGAAGAAATGTTACGCAAGGAGGCGCGGTGGCTGAATCGTAAAGCGCTTGGCTTCGGCACCAAGGGGTCCAAAGTTTGAATCCTAATGAATACTTGGATTTTTTTAATCTCGGGATATTTAGAACGCCTCTGAGACCACCCAGCTCTAATGGGTACCTGACATTAGTTGGGGAAAAGTAGGCCTAAAGGTGGTTGGTCGTTGTGCTGACCACATGACACCCTCGTTTACTGTGGGCCAAAGAAACAGATGACCTTTACATCGTCTGCCTTATAGATCGCAATGTCTTTACTTAATATCAAGTTAATCAATGTTAATTAAACTTAGTTCCTATTTGGAGTTCTCCAAGACAAAATGTACCATAAAGTCCATTATCCAATTATAAGACCAAAAGCGGATAACTAACCTCGACATTCACCATCTCTGCCTTGAATGAGACCTTCTTTACAACGACACTCTACTCCCTCTAGAACTGTGACGCAGAGCCCGTAAGGGTCAGAACAGATATTAGGATCCAAGCAATGATCTGTAAACAAAAAAACATGTGTGTGTTTCATGCGTTTCAAATACATTTACTAGTAATCGGAAAAAGAAAAATAATAAAAAAACAAAATCATTGCATGAGATATTGGTCCATGTGAGAAGCGAAGACTGCATTGATAAAAGAATCAAAGGCATATTATTTTTTTCACTTTTACATGGAAATATCTTTTTTTTTTTCTTATCTAAACGATATTAAAGAAAACGTGATCTTTATGTACACTTTGATTTGTACGATCCCCTTCACGTTTCATAAGCAATACAACGCAGTAAGAGAGCAAAAGAATCGAAAATGAAATGAAGGCATTGTGGTAGCAGTAGAATTGAGTGTATAAAATAGATGTAAGGTAATGGGAAAGAGATTAAAATTAGAGGGGAGAGGGGAGAGTTTCTGAAAAAAAAAATAATACAGAAAAAATCAAAGGTGTACAAATTGAGGGACTATTGCTGTCAGCTAAAAATGCAAATTACTTTGGACTTAAAGCGAAAGAGATTATACATTAGTACAGTACTGGTGTCCTTACAGTGTTGTCTAGTGTTAACTAAAATATTTCGATTTTTTTTTTATTTCGTACATCGGATACCCAAAAAAAAACTCACTTTTTATGGAATTAATATATTTTTTTAATTCACAATAGACATGCACATGCAACAACACACAAGACAAACAGCTTGACGCATCCACGTCCAGTCCATATAATACTGTTGAGCAGATAAGGCTATTAAGAAGTCGTATATAGTACATGATCATTTACACTGTTCATTGTTTATTGTAATGCAGTTCATCAATTATAAATTCATAGTGGTAGATATAGGAGCATATAATGGAGTGGTCAAAACAAGATTAGTCCTCTAAGTTCATTACAAAGAACAAGGATCCAAAATTGATCGTAGTTAATGATTCACTATTGTACTTGGAATTATTTTTTTTTTAATTTTATTTTTGGTGTTTTTTTTTTGTTTTTTTTTTGTTGTTTTTTTTAAACCGTAAGTTCGGGTTTTTACCACAATTAAGATTAACATCGTTCAGAAATCGTTCAAACTTGACGATCATTAGGTTAACTAATTGTCTTCTGTTCTAAACAGATGTAGGCCTACGTACGCTATCGAAGTCCTTGATATCGCGATTCTTTTGAAAGGAAATGTCTTTAGTTTTAGTTTCTATGAAAAGTCATTTATGTTTTGATGGTGCGTTTATCACCGATTTATGTGACTCAAAAAAAGAGAGAGTACGCTTTTTAGGTCTTTAGTGAATAATTGTTATATTTTTATTAGCTCATTATTTTATGAATAATTTTTTTTTTGGTACTCTAATAGAGTGGAAAAGAAATTTTGGTTGTTTGGTCACTTAGTCATTTACGATTAGCCTACACCTCTCATACGATGCTGCAAATATCTTTTTCTTTATCTATTAGCTGATAACAAAGTCTTATACACATCAGAGAGACTGTAGACCAGTGAAGCCCAACCTAATTCGACCAGCGGGCCATTTTAATTTCCGACTCTCGTGTCGCGGGTCACATTAATAAAAATGTACAAAAACTAATTGTAATTGACTTGAATTTCGAACTATTTGATTAGAAACCCCTGGATCTAGAACTTACATTAATAAATTGGATATTTCAAACTCATCTTCTTTTTCATGCGCAAAAATACAATTAATTGATTTCTGTCCTTAAAATATGAGCAACTTTAAAACGATTCATTTTTTCTTGTTAGTAAATATTCCCATCGATCCTCCAATCTGAAAGCGTAATTAAACTTTTTTTTTCACGGCTTAAATCAAGAATGCCGCGATATTTGTTTTATAGAACCGTTAACTATTTTCTTTTTTAAACAGCCACACTTTCTTTTAAAATCAAATATGTTGGCTTATTATCATGTTATACAAAAAAGAAAGACCCGACCAATTATTTATTTTAAATTCTAGATCCAGAGTCTCATTTCATAAGCGTACAAATATTAACGGTCATGGTTCCAATTAATTAAAGAAAAATTGAGGGCTCTAACGTAGTTTAAGATACATTCGAAAACCTTTTTTTGATGGGGGATTTTCTACACTTTGTGCCAATATTTCGGCGGGCCGGATGGAACCACGTTGCAGGCCGGATCTGGCCCACGGGCCGTATTTTGAGCAGCACTGCTGTAGACAATGAAAACAAAATGTAACTTCTATAACCAAGAATGAGGAAATACGTTTAGAAGAGAATACTGCATTAAAGTATTACCTTCACACTGTCCATGTTCGCTCAGCACGTAGCCAGGTCTGCAAACACAACTGAAGCCTCCCAGATAGTTGACACAGACCTTGTCTGAACTACACGCCCACTGGTTGAGGCAGCGGTCAGCAATCTGGTTGCAGTCTGGAGAGGTCCAGTTCGAGTTACACTTGCATTCCCCTGTCAGACTCACGCAGTAGTCAGTGTTGCTTTGGTTACACTTACAGGTGGCGTTGCAGAATTCCAGCCCGTATCTGAACGGAAGGCATTCTGTTGGTTTGGAATAAAACACAAATTTATAACAATCAAACCATTTAGTGCACTAACTACTAACAGAAATTGTGACGGATCGTAAACTGCATAGTTTCAAGTATGTAGATCACCTTAATAGATCAAGGCATGAACATTATAGTCAAGCCATTTTTCAATTTTAAAATAGTTACCTGTACCTTCTTTGCTTTTTTTCCCTCAATAAATCTTAACGCTGCTAGCTAGCTGGGAACATACATTAAGACTAAGACTTAGGTTGCTTTATTGATCCTTACGGAATTTTGTTGTGATTACAATGACTATTTTCTCATATAAAGACAACAGAACAGAAACGTACAGATAAATACAAACAGACACAACATAAAGAGTTCATTCAGCGACTACACACAGGCATCTTGGTGCTTTTCATGTTCCCTGATAAATGAGTGGCGGTGATAGAGTCTGACCGAGTGATGTATGAACGAATTTTTGTAGCGCTCCGTTCTTGTTTTGATTGACAGCAGTCGCCCACTTCGCGACGACCTGACGTAGTTCTGATGGAGAGGGTGGCCGTTGTCTTCCAAGATTTTTAAAATTTTTCTTAGACACAGAAAGATTTCGAATCTTGACAATAATCATATACATGGCAGCTACAGAAGACTAATGTTGGCATCTTTCGGTCCTAACGACTTTGGTTTTCTCATACAACACATTGTCATGTGAATGTTAAGCTCATTTTTGTGATTAATTCGTTTACTAGAAACAATCGTAACCTTTTTGTTTTTAATACACATTTAGGGCCGGATTTAAGGTGTGGCAGGCGGAGCTACTGCTCTGAGACTCCACAAGACAGGAACCCCCACAAAAGAAATAATGTACCTATCCGAAATTTCGTAGTGGCAGACATTTTTACTAAGTTTAAAATTTGTTTCGCATTTTTACCGCTAACACTTTAACTCTTTATCTCCGTAATTATTTACCACATTCTAGTGGAATCAACGTTGGTATCGTCAGTTAGGAGAGAAAGAGTTAAAATCTTACATCGGCTGATTGAGAAGTTCCAGATCCTAGCATGCTCCTAATATTTCAAAGATAAAGGCACATTCCTCGTTTCATATGCTAGGACAAATTAGTACAAATGATCCTTCTTCCCTAGCGCTATTAGAGCATGGAGTGAATTGATTGCCTGAGCTAGCCAGGAAAACCAGTGACTTGGCGGAGTTTAGGTCATTGGCTAATATGCATGACTAAATGCATGACGCGTAGGACGTAATCGTCTTCTTTTGTTTTTGAAGTAACGTCTGTAACATATAAGATAAGATAAGATAGTCGAAGGTTTACGAAGACGTCATGTGGCCAGCTGTAAAGACATGACAGTAGAAGTTAGGTTTTTAGACTGGGAAAAAAATTGATTGACAATTTTTTTTTAATAAAGGGGGGAGGAAATATGTAATGACATTGACGCGTAGAAGTCTGGGTAATCGGGTTTTCGTAGGATGACGTGACGGAATATTTAAAAACTAGGATTAGAGAATGACGAAAGATTAGAAACGGACAAGACGACGCCTAGAACTAGCAGGACGACATTTCGACTGTGCCCTTATTTTCAAGTATTAAAGTGTTAAAAGTTTAGACAAGTGTTTCTCAAGTATATTTACTATATCTGTAAGTGTGTGCAAGAACTCGCAATACAATCTACACAACAAGAACTATCTACAACACCACTTAACACAGCACATGAACAAATCCAACTAATATCAAAGCTAGATGGACTCTGAGCCCACTCTGAGGCTCCCTAAATAGACCAAAATAAAAAAATACCAGAGCTCACCAGGATTCAAACTGTGACCCTTAGGTTTGGAAGCCGCGCGCACTACTACTCACATCCTAGAATTCATACAAAAATTTTGAAAAAAAAAATAACTTGTTTTACCGTAAACAAAGTAGATCTAATACGGCAGTGGCGTAGCTAGGGTGGGGGGAGGGGGAGAATTAGAAAATTCCTCCGGGCCCCCTTTTGAGGGGTCCGCCAAATGAGTGTTTTTTTACTTTAAAATTATATGTTACGTAAAATGCAGGGGCCCCCAAAGAGGTCAAGCCCCCCTGGGGGCCCAAACGATGGAAAATTCCTAGTCACGCCCCTGAGTAACTGACTTGTTTTCTAAGACTTTTCTTACCGTGAGCCCAATAATTGGCCAAAAACCCAGACTTGGAGCCAGAGTTCTTTGACTTGAAGACGACAAAGAGTTGGTTGCCGGATGAACGTATTTTAATGTCTTTATTTCCACGCAGGCCGCAGAGATTGTCAGTCAGAAGTGTAGCTTGTTCGTTAGGGCCGTCGTAAAATGCAATAGTGTCTGTGCAGCCCTCGACGTACCAGCCATACCATATGACTATATCCAGGTGTTTAAATCTTTCCGAAACATAGAAGAAAACAAGAAATTGTTTGATAATATAAAGTAGTCTGTTGAATCGGCTAAGGTTAAAGCCAAGTTAAAGGGTATTATTGTACAAAGAATGATCCTGACCTTGCATTCCATTGCAAGAATATCAACACATGACAGGAAATAAATCGTCTTCCATCTTAAGGAATGTTACGATACAAAAATGTCTTCTACAGAAAGTTTAGCTTGAAACAGACATACGAGTGGTGACATTAAAGTTTGTGTACTCAGTACAGATCTCTGGCTATGTTTGATACGAATATGTTTAAATCATGATATACCTAACATCTATGACCTAACATGTAGCCAATGTATTGGTTTTATTTTCAAATACCTAACATCTATGACCTAGTTTGATAATGACATATCTAGAATCTATGTTGTTGTTTTTAAATCAAGACATACCTAACATCAATGACTTGGTTTTCAGCTACTGTAATCAGCCACGAGCAGAAGGTGTTTTCCAGGTATGAGTTCGGATAGTTAGGTGACATGAAGTCTCCAGCTGGGGCTGTCAAATTGCCGCCACAATCTAGTGTTGGATATTGAATTTAACATTTGAACTTCTAACTCTTATAACTTGTTTATCTAGAACTAGTTTGACTTTAGTACGACATAAGCTTTAAAACTCCTATTAGAACAAAGCATTTGGAATCCGCATAAATTGTATTGCATTAAAAGTAGTAGCGACCTAAAAATTGTGATGCTCACCTGTAAATGTAGAGCTTACACCCACAAAGAAAATAGCCACAATGGAAGGACGAATCCAGTTCATGCTTGTCTAATTGTCGGAAAGAAATAGACGCAATTTTCTTAATGTCAGTGTGTAGATATATGTGTGTGTGTGAGTTTGTGTGATTGAAAATGACTGTGTGTGATAGTGTGTGTGTGTTATAGTGAATGTAAGGCTGGGTGCCATTGTGTCTGATATTAGGTGTATATCTGGAAGGACAAAACCAAACCTTCTGTTAAAATTCAGACTTGGTCATGGCGAATTTCATGTATGATTGCGAATTGTTAGGTTCTAAGAGCGGAATTAGAGAGGAGGACTCTAGCAATAAAATTGAGATGTTACAGCGGAATTCTTGGTATGACCTACAAATACTGTATCACAATGGAGTAAATTTAACACTCTTATCACAATTGCTACCGTGATGACATTCTGATTACAGTCTAAAAATTCAAGTCAAGATTTTATGGTATACGCATGACCCGAAAAGACTTTCCAGCATGGAACAGTTCCAGTCGGACGAAGATGAGGCAGACGACGGAAGGAAGAATGGGTGGGCGAGTAATGATAAAATCCTGTTGAAAGACAGAACTGAATGAAGAGAAATGATGGACAGATCATGTGTGCTGCACCAACGGACTGGTAGAATTAAAGTGTTAGACTGTATCTGTGTGTGTGTGAGTGTGTATTTGTATGGGTTCTGTGAGTGAAAGAGTGTGTGCATCATGTGTGAGTGAGTGTGTGTGTTTTGTGTGAGTATATGTAAAGAGAATAGTAAGTAGATATATAATTATCTATATTATAGATGACACCTAAAAAAGACATGTATCCTTTAACTTACAAGAAACGTAAAACTCCAATATAACTTAAAGAAACTTGGGTATTTGAATATTCTCTAGCATCACGTGATTTGGATGCGCGATATTCCCGCACCCTCCAGCTTTCAGTTCATTTCCTACATATAGTTTCTCCACCAAACTACCATCTTCCAAATAAAAGGTTTGGAATCTCTACCATAGAATTAAGAGAAATAGCAATCTGTCATTCCTTGACATTGTGAGAAAATCTTGCTGTTTTTTAAAATATTCTCCTGTCTTATAAATTACATTACTTCAAAAAAAAAACTATGCCTGCTATTAGGTCTGACCTAACAAAAGATTTCCTTGACAACAGTGTCTAGCTAATAAACAAGAATCTTTTAATAGCTATATGTCTCCATTATACACAACACAAATCACTGACCTCTAAGGACAGATATAATTTCTAAATAAACAGACTTCGAACAAGTTCTTATACTAACCTCCATCCTACACTGAAACGTTCATCATCACTGAAGCCAGACAAAGCTGTATCCTAAAAGATTGTATACAAGTATCTGTATCATAAACTGTACGACAATACGTACATAGAGGTCAGTGAAGCGTGCCTTGCAAGATCTAGGGTTTCAAATATTTACACACCATGAACCAGGTATTGTATAGTAATATTCAATAGTGATAAACTCTTATTTAAAAAAAAAACCTGGTATGTATATACTGTGATAAGCTCAAGTAAAAATAATTGGTATTAGTTTGTCTTATTTGTAGAAATTTATTTCAATTTAATCTTCATTTATAATCGAACAATTGTGTAGTTAATTCCCAAAAATTTGAGAGGCCTTGAAGAAACTATCCAGGAATGAAAATTTTTCCAAAGATCGTGACTTACTTAAAGGACAAAACTATTTACTCTCTTGCGTGATTTATTGTTCTATAAATAGAATCAGGCTGCACTGGTCAATGGTTCTCACTTTGTGTATGTAACATCCGAGAAATCAAATAGATTTAAAGCAGTATCGCAGATCATGTCCGGCTCTTCACATTTTTGTCCACTGTTCATTATGATTCCACGAGGATCAGCACCATTGGAACATGGCTGGATTAAAGGGAGAGCAGATGTGGATACTCCCCCGGAGACTCCACGAGAAAGAGACCCCCCAACAAAAGAGATTTTAAAAATACATGTAAATGAGAATTTCGATGGGCAAGAAACTTAATTTTTAATTTCATTTTTATTTATTATTATTAATATGAAGAGCGGTAGTTAAGTGGTAAAGAACTTGGCTTCCCGACTGGGGATTCCTTGTAAAAATCCTGGTGAAAACTGGGATTTTAAATTTCGGGATCTTTGGGTGCATCTTAGTCCACCCAGCTCTAATGGGTTCCTGTTATTATTTGGGGAAAAGTAAAGGCGTTTGGTCGTTGTGCTGGCCACATGACACACTTGATAACAGTAGGCAACAGTCATATGACATTTTTTATCATCTGCCCTAAAGACCACAGGGTCTGAAAGGGAGTCTTTTCTTGACTCTACTATTATTATTAAGAAGTGGATTTTTATTAAAGCTTACAAAAAAGTGTAGGGGCCTCCACAAAAAAGTGTAGAGGCCTCTACATAAAAGTGATGGGGTCTCCACAAAAGTGCCCCGGGGCTCCACATAAAAGTGTAGGGGCCTCCACAAAAAAGTGCCCCGAGGCCTCCACAAAAAAGTGCCCCGACGACTCCACAAAAAAAAGGTGCACCGGGGCTTCCACAAACAGTATTGTAATCGACACATTTAACAATAATGCGGCCCATAACACATGTATCTAACATTTAAATGATCCTAAGTCATAAAAAGATTTGGAATCGCTGATCTAAAATTTCTTTTTATGACATAATTATCCTCACTAGGTCAAAATCACGTGATTTGAACTTCTAATGTTTCTCGATGGTAAAGTGGAGACATTTTAGGCAAACTTGTATCAACTCACTGTGTCTGTTTGTCTGGTACAAATTGTATACACCTTATTTCATTGTATTTTCCAATGCATAGAACCAGTGCTTCCTATTTCTTAACATATCATAATGCTACAAAGAATTCTTTTGAAAATAAGTTTTGTGTACTAAACAAAAAAAGTCTTCTGTCACGACTTCACGGTCCGTTGGAAAACAAATTCAGGCGAATTACTCTCTAATACTGGTGCCTACCTACTCTTCATTTATTACATTGTTTATATGGAACGTTCACCCATAAAAGTAGGCTTTTCATCATTATTTTAAGTTATACATTTTGTCTTATCTTATCTTATATAATACAGACGTTACTTCAAAAACAAAAAGGCCTACGCGTAATGCATTTAGTCATATTAACCAATGACTTACATTCTGCCAAGTCACTGGTTTTCCTGGCTAGCTCAGGCAACCCATTCCATGCTCTAATAGCACTAGGGAAGAAGAAGCATTTGTATAAACTTGTTCTTGTACGATATATAGTGTGTGTACCTTTGTGTCTTCCTGAGTATTTTATTAGATTTTGTGATTGAAGATTATGGTTCAGTGTTTTATGTATAATTATTACTTTACTTTTGTGTCTTCTCTCCTGAAGGCTTTCTAATCTCTTGGTGTTATAGTTTTCATTAAATTTCTAGAAAGTTGATTTTATTAAAAGGGAGACGATGATTGAACGCCTCTCAGACAGAAGAGACAGAATGAGGCTCTCGTTGGTCTTAAGCTTCAGGATTCTTTAACTCAGCTCTTTCGACAATAACAAATGAAGAGATGTATATTTAGATGTGCTTATCGATTTCTACCCTCTTTTTTTACTGGAAGACTTTATTGAAAATGCACTTTATCAATTTAAAGCAAATGACATGTTGAATCTTAAAGATATTTACTCTAACTTCCCTTTTCATATTTAGTATACATATTTTTAAAAATGTTTGTTTGTGAAAGCCACCTTGGCATCTCTACCGCAATAACGAAAATGTCAATTTCAATGTAAGATTCTTATGATATACTAAAAGACTGATTCTCGAACTTCTTTGTACTTAAAATCTAATATGTATCTAGATTTCTTTAAAAAAAAACCACAAATATCTTCTTTATTTATAGTTTATAATGAATAATGTTGTTAGTATTCAAAGCAGAATAAATAAGTGTTCATGAAACATTGAGATACAAAATTAAAATTAAATAATACATATAGGACTATTACATATCTCATAACACAATGTTTTAAAAATAAAAATTGAGGATTTAAACACATCCTGAAGGTAAATTTAATTCTTATTGCTAAAGACTATTTAAAAAATTCATTTGATTATATAAAACTATTACAATGAAAAACAGTTTAAAATTAAATACTTATTTTTAACCATAACCTACACATACAAAAAATACAACGTGATAAATATTTGGAAAGACACAATATTAAAGACACTTTTCTTATTCCATACAGTAGGATAAATTCGTACAAATGCTCCTTCTTCTCCATTAACATTTATTTCTAAGCTTAAGAAATACGTTTAGTTTTCAATGGCAAGCCAATCGAACGAAACGATTGTATGAGCTGCTAGACAATCATAAGTAAAATGTGTTTTGTTGACACCTATAACTGTCACTCTGTACTCGCCATCAATACTTGAGCTGTAGCGGACGTCTGTGAATGAAGTGAATACAGTTGGCACTGTACCAAATACCTCTCTAAAAGACACTGGGACAAAGCTGCTGAATGCATTGGGAGAACATGTCTCGGTGCCTTTTTGAATTTTCGGTGATTTAAGATCATTCAAACTCTTCTCCAGACTTGAGATGTACGTTATCAGGTCTTGAATGGTTGTTTCGTGTGACGTTAAGGCCAGCGTGGAACTCAGTGTTACTGGGTGATTGTGGGGGTCAAGTCCAAATATTTCGCAAACATATTCTCCGGATTGATTTTGGTCAGGGTTGGGCCAAACCACTTCAAGGTAGCCGCTTTCTCCAGGTCGTGGGGACCTCATACTGTTACCCTCAACGAAAATTGTCTCAGTGAAAGCAGGGGAGATTGTGGCGTACTCGAAAGGTGTGACGTCAGCGATTGTTTCAATCTGATTGGTCAACTGATTTACTTTGCTAATGACGATAGAGGTCACGTGGGATACTTCGGTACTATTTTGTGCTACGGTAAGTGACGGCGTTGATAACGTTGTTGCTCTCTGTGAAGTTGTTGGAGTGGTTGTTGCAGGGATGGTACTTTGTTGAGTTGAATATGATGTTGTATGTGATGTTGTTATTGTTATTGTTGTATACAGACTAGTTGAATGGCTAGTTGTTAATGTTGTATTTAAAATTTTCAACAACCCTTCACGGAGCACAGTAGAGCTGAGCGCTGCTTTAGTTTGTACTGAACAACGTAGTGACAGAGATTTGGTCAGTAGAGGATTTAGTGTCTTTGGGTCAGCTTCAAATGTAATCATGGATGCATCAGCTAAACAAGTAAAATATATTATTATTATTTTTTTTTAAAAAAGCTTAAACTAATGTTAATTTTATCAATCATTATTATTATCAATCAATTAAGTGTAATAAATGTAGACTAATAATAATACAGACGTGAAAGCGAAATTATTGTTATCGATTTATTTTTCTTAAGCGCAACTTCATGCTTTTAACATACTCAATGCGATTTAATCCAATCTTGTCTAGACCAGTTGGGGCGGGAAGGTCTGGAAGGAAAGAGTATCCCTTTGAGAAGGCTTCCGTGATCGCTTTTTAGAAGCAAGAAACAAAATGTATCGACTTGAATTCAAACTCAGAGCCTACTCAAACTACTACACGGCCACTGAAGGGAGATAAGTGCTTATAGAAACAGCGATTGGAGGACAATATTAAAGAACAGACTCAAAGAGGTTCTTAGTAAGGCAAAAGTCAGAGAGGAGTGGAGAAAGACGGTTGACGAATCTTGCATGGTGCCCCAATGGTACGTCAGACTAAGGGATAAGTAAAGGTTAGGGTAAATAGTTGTCTTTAGTTAGTTTTAAAAGTTTAAGGCTTATGTCCCCTCATAAAGTACTGTATGTATACAATGTTCTGATTCTCCATCGGTGTCGAAATGCAAATAATGAATTAAACAGGAGGTAAACTTTAAACACCAGCGATATGCCAAAACAATCAATGAAGATAGTCAACATTAGTGTTAAAATAGGAGACACTTTAAATACTTAAGAAGAGATCCGTCCTATGTCCTTCGTTAATAGACTTCTGTATACATGAAAAACGTCTTGTTATAGTGTCGAATAGAACGTTCTGTTTTTTTAACAAACTTTACGTCATCTGTTACTAAGCAAAAATTTCCCCCTATTCCCGAAACAAATATAACTAATTTCTAACCATGTCATAACAACGAAAAAGAAATTGATTAATTATGAATAATTGATGAAATAATATGTCAATTTTAGGACAATGAATAATTGTGCAAGTTTCAACTTGATCCGATATTGAGAAATAAAGTGTACGAGATTCCAGGCAGACAGACAGACAGACAGAGTTGATATTAGCTATGAGTCGCTGGGTCATTTTATATAACCATGTTAGTTGACATTTAGTTCCTAATGTATATACTGTTTTACTGTGTTTCACTTGGAACCCAGGAGCATAGAGAAGACAGCCCAAAGAGGATGCTGTACGATCAAGTAGGAATCTTGCAGAACCATCTATTTAAAAGAAATTGTACTATACGCGTAAAACACCCTATATCACTGGTAAGGGAAGTTACAATTTGAAATAGTAAGTGCTAAATTTATTGTAATTTTAAAATGTAAAAAATCTAGTAAAACATGTATTGTTTATAATTTAATATAATAATAAAAACAAAATAAGCTTCTACACAATAAAAACTACTTACCTAGAATATAAAGAACTGAATAAAATACAGCTACGATATAGATCACAGTTTTCATTTTATATTTATTTTATTTAGAAGTAATCAATAATAGTTTCTTTCCTTTTTATAAGATGAAAATATAATTTTATAAGTAGTAAACATTAAAAGAGCGTTAAAAAAATCTCACTAGTGAGGCCGGCACTAGTAATATTGGCTAAATCAACACTTCAATATATTTTTGTTTTATGCGGACTTAACCTTGAGATGATAATCTATGAATGACGTAGGTCTAGTTAGTTTATCGTGATGTCAGCTCTTCTCTAACAACTATTTTATCTTTCATATCAATTGTATGTCGCAGTCAACAGACTGTTAATAGTTGTTACATATTTTTAAAAAATGTCTTATTGTTTTAACTCCGCCATTGCACAGGCATTTATGGTGCACGTCAGCCACCAAGTTTACAACATGAACCAAAAACACAAAGCTTATGTATGAACAGAGAGAAGCCTACTACAACTACTAAGAAGATGGAAGAAACCAGAGAGTCGGACCTTCTGAAACTCGAGGACAGAGATTCACCTTCGACCTGTCTGGTCACTTTAGGAGGTTGTCCACCAGGAACATGAAAAGCCCTTGGGATACGATTTCTTACGAAGGGGTGCCTGAAAAAAGGATGGGCACAGGGCGGGCCTTAGGAACAGACAAACTAGGCAGCTGCATAGAGCCTTTGATTGGTGGGGGCATAATTTTAGAGAAGAAATAGAAAAAACACTTGGGATATTTTGTGTGTGTGTGTATTTTTAAGACTTCTGTCTACTTCAGCATCTGTCTATTGTGTCTCAAATTTGTAACTTCAGCAATTCTATTTAGGAAGACTTCTGCTGTCCGAAGTTCCCCTATATTCCAGTTATAACATGATGGCTTACAGGCTTTTGTTTTTAAATCCTCTCCTTGGTGCAAGATCGTCTTTAAGTTTTCCCAAAAGCATTGCTTTTGTCCATCTGTCCGAAATTGGTCAGTCCAATTTCATCCAACATAACGTCGTTATTTTTTCCATTATACCAATTGACTCTGTTTGTCTTACCGGTAAAAAAATATGTACACGTTATTTCTCCCACACCCGTTGTTCATTGACATAGACAAGACATGAATAAAAAAAAAGTAATCCATTCAACAATTAGTTACTTATTATTCATTATTTTATTTAATAGCAACATGGAGACCAATACTTTAGTATTTAAAAATATGGCTAAATTTGTTGAATTTAGTCCTCTTAAATAATTGTAAACATAATTTCTCCCTCACGCATTCTCCGATAAGTTTATACATACGCTTTAAACAAATTTTTTTATTGTACCTAACAAAACATGAATCAATAAACAGAAATGCTCAATCAGTCAAATAATCTTAGGTAATTAATTATTTTGTTTGATATCGAATAAGGAAAATAACTTGTACATTAGTCAGGGAAAGTAAAGGCGGTTGGTCTTTCTGCTGGCCACATGACGCCCCGTTAAACGTGGCCGATAGAAACAGATGACCTTTACATCATCTGCCTAATAGATTTCAAGGTCTGAAAGGGGAACTAATTATAACTACATAATTAAGAGACTAATTTAATTACTAAACGACAATGTCTCATTTTTTTCAAAACAAGCTGATGAGCTGATCTTACTAAACTTTGTATTATATAATAGGCTACATACACAGATTGAAAGCTGAGAGTCAAATTTGAGGATCCTAAATATATTGAGCCTATTACTTCAGTTTTTCCCTTATTGGAATAAAACTTTTCATTTTGAAAAATCATGTATCAATATTAAAGATACAGATGTGGACACTTTCGAAATTTTTATTGTGGACATTAGCAAATCAATGAATATTACAAAACAGCTGAAACAAACTGATATGTAAAAGAAAAACATAGCAGACATTTGTTAATTATGGATATTAAACATATAAAAAGGTACAACTTGAATTCAGTGCCAAAATGAACATTATGAGAAATAAAATAAACCGACTAGAAATGTCTGCTTGTTGAGATTTTGATACAAACATTATGCCAGGCATAAATATGCCTACTTTTATCAAATCTCATCAACATCATCTTAATAAATTGATTAATTATTTTAAAATTTCATTTTAAACAAAATCTCAACAAACACTCCTTCATTAACATGTTGTTTTTTTTTACATTTGTATATTATGTACTATGCAGTTGTGTAGTGTTTTCACTTGATGGTTATTGGGCTAATTAAGAATGTATAAAGGGCTCAAAAACGTTGGAGAACCTCTTATCTAATGCATCTGAACTGTCAATGCAGACTTAGGAATAGTCAGGGAAATAGCGTTGGTGTTATAGTCGCCATCCAGTATCACTAATTTATCAAACACACCCGGCAGGGTCTTAAATTCTCTCTTCTCATCCTCTGTGAGACACTCTCCGAATAGAAACAGTTCACCCAGGTAGCAGACAGCGCCACGGAGGTGCCAAACAAAGTTCCAGATATTCGTTACTCTTATCAAGTCAAAGTCTCTGGTTCCAGTACACTGCAGGCGAGACAAAGTCCCATCTCTCTGTAGCACATACGTGATTCCTTTATCCACAAAGCTGACGATGTTTTCAGCAGGTCCAGGTATTTTCTTGACACAAACAATTGCCTGTTTGTCAAAGGTGTAGACTTGAAGCTCGCTGTCTGGATACATGAAAGTAAACAGGAAAAGGAATTCGTTGTGGATGAAGGCTGATTTCGCATATGCCTCTGTCTTAATGGTCAGAAAATGTTGGTCCTGACATAAGTTCTGAACTTGCAGAATCCTTTCATTAACATCGACACCATTAATAAAAATGAAATATTTGTTGATTAAAAAGAAAGATGTCGATGAATTCATTATCTTCGCCAACGTTTTGAAGGTTCTGGTGGGAATGTCAAAATATTCGTATTGAATATAGCTTGACTTGACTTTATTGCTTGAACCTTTCTCAAATTTGTTGCAACAAAGGAAGAGGTCAGAGTTCATGGCGGCTATATGACTGTAGCTAGTGGAGGCCTCCAACATTTGTATGAGTCTTTTCTCGTCAAGTAAATAGAACATTAGATTTCCTTCTCTGACAAATGCTATGACGTTACACAGGTCTTGACATTTCCTGTAGTGCACAAGATTGCTGATGTGATATTGAGGCTTCCAGTGGAACAGAAGAGCATCTTTGACTATTGTTAGAGCATTGACATCTGACTTAACCTGCGGATTATTAAGCAGGTTTTCTAAATAATCTTCGCTCGCAAGGCATAATCTTGTAGAAGAAAACAAAATAGATAACTTCTCCTTTCTTTCTTCATAAACGTTCACTTGCCTGTCACAAGAAACGCAACTCATGTCATTTCCCTGTAATATTCTATTGGATCCCAGGTTAGATTCAGATTTCTGTTTTTCTTCTTCTAAAATGCTTGATGCTCCTATAATTTGTATCACGCTATTATCACCGTTCCTGGATACGCCGTTTACCCATTCTAATACCGCCTCAACTGCTATGCTCTCCGAGGTCACATGCAGATCTGTATCTTTGATCAAATCATTGATTTCTTCAAAGGACAATTCCAGAAATGTTTGTGTTTTTATAAAGGTTTCAAAATGTTGAAGACAAAACTTTCGTGCGCTTGAGATGACAGTCTGTGAACCTAAACTCTTGGCATGACGAAAGAACTGAAGGTAATTAGAAGGCTCTATAATACTCAAGATAAAATGTTCACACTCTTCAAAGAGGTATTTAATATCCAACATGTGAGCAGCATGCCAGACATCGAGAATATTATCCAGTGTCAGTCCGTCCTGACCTTTATAAATACAGTTGAGAATGACACTAAAAGTTTCTTTCTTGATGTTTTTTAAAATGACTTTTTTCTCCAAGTTCTCTTTCATGTCACTACGTAATAACAAAGAGAAGAAACCGGAACATGAAGCTAAGAGAAATCTGTGACATTCAAACTCCGTGTCTTCCACAACGACTGTAAAGTCACTGAAGTCGTCGTGTGTCCAGCGCTTACCAAGACAGGTCTGAAGACTTAATGCTAGAGACGTTTTCGCCATTGTTGTTATGGAGTTTCTGAAACAATAATTAAAGACCTGATGAGAATGAGATTACATCCTGCAGGTATAGAAAATAGATGATTCTAGAACTATATCATAGAAAAATACAGTGGTGTAAAAAATAATAATAATCCATATAGTGTTATCGTGATTAAACCAACATGATCACAAAATATTAATCATTGTTGAATTCTGTTGTTAAAATGGTTACAATACATTCATAACTTTCAGGTAGTCATTAAAGGGGCCATTTTACTCATGAAAAAGTTCCTACTAGTTCCTTTCTATAGCCAGTAGTTATGTTTAACCTTTAAAAATGTTTCAAAGTATTTTCAAGTGTTTCAAGGCTTAAAGTTCTTGATTACTTATAGGTCTTTCCTTTCCCACTGTTTGCTGTTGCCATCTGATTTCATAAATCTTTTAGTTCTAATATACATGATTTTATAACTCTGTAGTACAAGAGTACAATATAAATTAGAGTCAATTACTTAGACTATATGCAAGTGAGAAGGATATGGACTTCAGGCCGGATATATTTGGTGCTTTGAAATGGCAGACCTTGGAACAGCCATTGGAACAGCCTGCGTGTAATAATCATGCTCCACTATCACAATGTTATCACACAGACCTGGCAAGGGTGCAAACTCTTTTTTGCCAGATTCTGTAAGGAACTCCCCAAACAGAAATAGTTCATCATTGTAGCACACGGCTCCGTACATATTCCAAATAAAATTCCACAACCTCGCTACCATTTTCAAATCAAATTCTCTGTTTCCTGTGTATTCCACGAGCCACAAATTTCCGTTTGCCTGCAAAATATAAATTCTACCTTTGTCTACAAAGCTAACAATGTTTTCCGCAGGACCCGGTAATTTTTTGATACTCTCTAGAGCCTGTTTCTGTAACGAATTTACTCGAAGCTCAGTGTCCGGGTGAGCATCATGGAATACAAAGATGGATTCATTGTGGATGAAAGCTGCCTTAGCATGCGCCTCTGTCTGGATTGTCAAAAAAATTAGATTGTGGTTAAAGTTCTGAATGTGGATTACTTTTTCGCTGGTGGGACAATCACTGACGAAGACGAAATATTGATTGCATAAAAAGAATGAGCCAGACGAGTTAATTATTTTAGCCATAGTTTTGACAGATTTCGTGGTCGCATCGAAAGATTCATATTGAACGCAGTTAGACTTGTTTTTAGAGCTGGAACATTTTTCAAATTTATTGTAGCACAGGAAGAGGTCAGAGTTCACTGCAGCTATATGAGTGTAGCCAGTTGACTTGTGTAGCATTTTACAAGACCTTTTCTCGTCGAGTAGATAGAAGAAAATATTTCCATCACTGATAAAAGCCATGACGTTACAGATGTCCTGGCATTTTCTGTAGTTCACGAGATAGCTGGCGTGATGTTGAGGCTTCCAGTGATAAAATAAAGCTTCTTTAACAAGTTGGAAAGCATTCCTATCTGACGTCAACAGAGGATGAACAAAAAGTTTTTCTAGATAATCCTCGCTAGCAACACAAAGTCTCGATGAGGCTAGCAGAATAGAGAGCTTCCCTTTTCGTTCATCCAGAACACTCGATTGACTCTCCAGTAAAAGATCGCTGACTTCAACATCAACAAAGGAATTGTCTGTGTCACTTTTAAATTCTGAGAACTCATTTGTGTCGTTCAGAACTGTTGGGGTTGAACTGTTTCTTGACATATCGTCGTTGTCATAAGGGTATCCATTCACCCATTCCAGTATTGCATCTATCACCACATTCTCCGAGCTCACCTTCAAATTTGTATCTTTAATCAGTTCGTGAAGTTCCTCAAAGGACAGGTCAAAGAAGGTTTGCATTGTTCTGAAATGTTCAAAGTATTGAAGAATGGATTTCTGGGTGCTGGAGATGATAGCGTCGGAGCCTAGAAACTTGGCATGGTGAAAGAATTGATGGTAATTAAGAGAATCTATATTATTCAAGATAAACTGTTCACACTCTTCAAAAAGGTATTTAATATCCAACATGTGAGTGGCATGCCAGACATTGAGAATATTATCAAGTGTCAGTCCGTCCTGACCTTTATAAATACAGTTGAGAATGACACTAAAAGTTTCTTTCTTGATGTTTTTTAAAATCACTTTTTTCTCCAAGTTTTCTTTCATGTCACTACGTAATAACAAAGAGAAGAAACCGGAACATGAAGCTAAGAGAAATCTGTGACATTCAAACTCCGTGTCTTCCACAACGACTGTAAAGTCACTGAAGTCGTCGTGTGTCCAGCGCTGACCAAGACAAGTCTGAAGACTATTAGCCAGGGAAGATTTCACCATTTTCTGAAAGAAGAGAAAGAAAATCAGATTTAAATAGAATCGGCCTTTGGCGTGGCGAGTGGAGAATCTACTGTCAGCTCATCGTAGTCCTGAAATGACACTCCTCCTATCCAGCTCCACCTTTGCTTTTTGATATCTAGGGCTATGGGCTTTTGTCTAGTTCTCCCCCATAAATTGACAGTAGTTATCTTTTAAAATACCAACAAGAGACTTAATTGTTTTGTAATACCACTTCTACATTTATAAAAACAATAGGGTCTTATTTAATGATTTTTTTTCAGATTTATATCAATTTATATTCGAAAGAAAAAGTCAATTTTATAAGAAGCCTTTTACTTACTCCCCTGTCTGTTGTCTAAAAAATAGTGACTTTTGATGTTACATAATTTCTGAGCTTCGAATATATAGAAAATGTAATCATTTTAAGATTCGAATATTATTAAACGTAGATCACAAATACGTCTCTCTGCCTAGTTATACTCACACTGAAAGTATAAAGAGACCAAAGTAATTAAATAAAAGGAAACATAGTTTATAGTCAGCTGAAAGACTATATCAATAATTGCAGAATTTCATGCCTAATAGTTTAATGCTGACAATTTGTTTCTTTTAAGATCTTTCTTTATTTCTTGATGATGTATGTAACCTGCATGCTTTTTATCTTCGTCTCTCTCTCTGTCTCTCTCTGTCTCTCTCTCTCTCTCTCCGTCTCTTTCTGTCTCTCTCCTTCTCTCTCTGTCTCACTCTGTCTATCCCCATCTCTGTCTCTCTCCGTCTCCCTCTGTCTCTCTCTCCCTCTCTCTTCATCTCTCTCTGTCTCTCTCCGTCTTTCTCTGTCTCTCCCAGTCTCTCACCGTCTCCCTCTCTCTCTCTGTCTTTTTCTGTCTCTCTCTCCGTCTCTCTTTGTCTGTCTCTCTGATGTTCTCTGTCTCTCTCTCTCTCAGTCTCTCTCTGTCTCTCTCTCTGTCTCTCTCCGTCTCTCTCTGTCTATCTCCGTCTCTCTCCGTCTCTCACTGTCTTTCTTCGTCTCTCTCTGTCTATCTCTGTCTCTCTCTGTCTCTCTCCGTCTCTCTATCTCTCTCCTGTCGGTGCGTAGGTTATGATGTTCTAGCACCAATGTTATGAAAGTGCACAATTCTTTGTTGCTTTGCTTGTGAGTTTATGGAGTGGTTTTGATATTGTGATGATGTATTGTTTTAGGTTCTTCTGTGTTCCCCTGTTTAGGGGAGGTAGTATGAATTGAAACTCTACACTGGATACCAGAGTGTTGTGTTAGGATTGTGAGCATTAATTCGTTACTTTGTGGGAATGATAAGTTGATTCATATAACAATTGTATTATACATCCTTTAAATACTTGGAAATTACTTCATCAATGTATTATCATGAAATAATTCATCTCATTAAACATTTATAGTGTTCACATTTCGTTGATTATTTATTGTAAGCACGAAGGTACCTGTTGAATGTCTGGGCCCGGGCAAACTAGCCAAGGCTTTTAACGCAACCCCAGATGCGGCCCTAGCAGTGCGCTGGGACTAGGCGAAGGGTCAAGTACGGGGCCCTTAGCCGTAACGGTAGACAATATATATTCTGTAAACTCACGCTAACGGGCTCATCCGTTTCTAACGCTGTAAAAATAGCAATACAGTATGTCCGCCTCTAAGCTGTAGGCCTTATTTTCGCTACAAAACATAGAACATGACGTAGCTACATTACTTAAGTACTTTTTATACTGCATTGTTCTTCATTAACAGAATCAAATAAAAGGAAATCACTATCGCACTAGCTAATATTATGTCTCCTCTGAGAGCTACAGTGGTTCATGCACTTTCGAAAAATCCGACTTTTGTGGTTTTCAAATAAATTAATTTAAAAAAAAATACCGCGGCTTTTTGTTTAGTTTTTATCAATTACAATTGTTTTCCCACGGCCGCACGATGTCTATGCGAAGAAATCTATTGAAAAAAAAAATAATACGTCATTGTTAAACTTTCTGGAAGCTGATTGACCGAGATAACTGTACAAACACATCAACTGGTTCATAAAGATACTAGTAAAATATTGAGTAACAAGTCCTAGTTTATGACAACTTGGTTTTCGAAGTTGGTGACAATAAAATCTCCGATCGCGGGGCCCCCCTCAGGTGCAAAGCATGTGGCGGCTGCCCCACTTGCCACCCCCTAATGCCGCTACTGCGCAACCCTGACCTTTCCGTCTCTCTGTCACCCCGTCTCTCTCCCTCTCTCTGCTACACATTACATTTTTTCCCTAAACATTTCTTAACATACAGTCTGAGTCGCTGCAGGTCAAGGTCGGCCCTTGCGTGTGCTTCCGTTTTGTTCGTGTTGGTTTCCAGTCCTTCTCCATTGTTTCTCGACACTTTTGTAAGTCAAAGAAAAATTTTTAATTAACCCGCTATTTCCTGATTAAATGTTACCGTTTAAACAGGCACCTGCTTTAATCAAACTTATACAGACCTTATGCAAGGACAATTAGTCACAAAAGAATAAAACAGTGGTTGTAAAATGTTTTCCATGTTTCGGCTTTTCCTTCAGAGTTAAAGATAATTTCCTTTCTAGACCGAACATTCCGAATGACGGGAATAGTAGTGGGCAGGATTTGAACCCGGGACTATCAATAAGTCCGAACGAAGTTCAGCGCCCATACCGCATGACCAGGCAGTCAAGCTGAATCGAAAGTAGATACTGAGAGTCAGGTTATAATTACACATTGTGATGCAAGAAATTTAGACAATAATTGGAAACACGAAGACCATTACACATTAAACTTAATTTTAAAAGCCTGGCGTTGAAAGATCACATATACATAAATACCTACCTTAAATAATCACTCTATCATTTCTGATAATACGTCTGGTAGCAGGTAAGTGAAATCCGTGGATGACTTGACGGGCACACAGCCAATATATAGACAGCCGAGTACCAGCGATTTAGTCATATAACTAAATATAACTTGTGACCTGGTTCTGGCCTGACTCACTGGATCAAGGACAAGATTTGTACTGAGTCGACCGTAAAGAATAAACACAACTTTAGAAATCCATCGATGACTTGACGAGTTCTCGGCCAATATACAGACAGCCAGAGTACCAGAGATTTAGTTATTTAGTCATATAAAATCATCCCTCTCTCTCTCTCTCTCTCTATATATATATATATATATATATATATATATATATATATATATATAGGTGTCTGGATATTTAGGCACCGGATATTTAGGCACCGGATATTTAGGCACCGGATATTTAGGCACCCGGATATTTAGGCACCCGGATATTAAGGCACCCGGAAATTTAGGCACCCGGATAATTAGGCACCCGGAAATTTAGGCACCGGATAATTAGGCACTTTTTGACTAGGCGGATAATTAGGCACCGGATATTTAGGCACTTTTTAATTAGCGACCTTAATTTTCAAAATAATTTCAAAATGTTAACGTACATTTTATCCTTAGGCTATGGGCTATCGGTGACGTTAAAAAAATAGCAACTATAACGATTCTAACTAAAGAAAAGCTGGCAAAATGGAAAAAAAATGACAATCATGTGAATGTGTGGAAAAATAATGACTCCTGAGTCTATATATAATATAGACATCACAAGATTCAGGGGAGGGGAGGTAGATATGATTCTCTGCTCATTGCTTCCCTCCATCGCCAACCCCTAAGGTTGACTGGTGAGTTTTTTTAAATTGATGATTATGCAATTTGTGTAAATATTTAGTTACTAATGTAAATACTTTAGATTAAAAAGTATTATAAAATATTTTTTATTATGTCGGGGTGTTTTAGCGATAAATATAATCGCAATAGCCCGCGGGA
>JADKLZ010001913.1:30097008-30144305 GCA_021533235.1 Biomphalaria straminea
TGTTGATAATAGAGATATAATGCAGTTTTAAAAAAATGAATACTACTTTATAATAGGTTATCAACACATTTAATTCCTATAAGGAACGCGAGCAAAGCCCTCCTCCTCATTGAGCTCATTCCGATACCCACTGTACCTACTATGCTGTTCCAACCCTTGACCCCAGTGTGTAGCCTTAAGATTCACTACGTAACTTTTACGACCAAAATGACACCTACCTGCGAGTAATCTTTGAAGTGGGAGTGTGTTCCCCCCCCTTACTCTGCCATCCGATTTAAAAGTACGACCCCTCCATTTCCCAGGAGGCGATCGCGATTATATTTTTTCGCCAACGCACCCCAACATAATAAAAATATTTAAAATACTTTTTAATCAAAAGTATTTACATTAGTAACTAAATATTTTCACAAATTGCAATCTTCCCCCTCCCCCCCCCATAAAAAGGTTAGTATGTGATACAGATATTAGACCCAATAAGTTCCATATAAAAATAAATTATTTTGTTACTTTATTACAGTATTTAAACCGAAACCATTGTTCATATATAAGATTAATATTAACCCCTAAGACAAAAAAAATCACTCTTTCCCCTTTAAACTTAATTTGCTTCTTTTTTAAGGATGTCGTACTTTTCGAAAAGGAAGGGATGGGGCGGTGAAAATGTTGATATTCCAATTCAACATATTATATATCGCTTTCTCTATCATAAACCAAACATATTTATTATGATTTCGCGAAGGTATGATTTCTCACATCCTTTAATTTCGGTACCAATTGTTTAATTGCTCTTCATAATGAAAAAATAATGTTCGAATTAAAAAAAAAAAAAGAAAATAGTCTTATACATGTATTATTGAACAAACACACACACATACACATTATTAAAACAAAAAATAACAACACTGGTTTCCCTAACTTTTAACAATGCTCAATGAAATTAAACTATCTGCATTTCCCTTATATTATAATTTTCATTACTGGTATTAATATTTTGATAGTTTTAACAGAAATGTGTCTACCGAAGTTTTTGGAAGGCCTATGAAATATAATCCCCAGACTTCCATTTTAACAATTTATACTATGCCGATCTTATTTCCATACCCTTGATCTCCCGTGTAGCCTTAAGATTCATTACGTAACGTTTACGACCAAATTGATATCTGCCTGCGAAAAATCCTCTCCTTTAAGTGGGAGTGTGTGCCCCCCCCTCTGCCCATCCCATTTTAAAGGTACGACCACTCCCTTTCCACAAGCAGAGGGCGATTGCGATTATATGTATCGCCAACACTTCTCGACATAATAAAAATATTTTATAATACTTTTAATTTAAAGTATTTATATTAGTAACTAAATATTTACACAAATTGCATAAACATCAATTTAAAAAAAATCTCACCAGTCAACCCTAGGGCTTGAAAATGGAGAGAAGCAATGAGCGGAGAATCATATCTACCTCCCCTCCCCTGAATCCTGTGATATCTATATTATATATAGACTCAGGAGTCATTATTTTTCCACACATTCTCATGATTGTTTTTTTTTTCCATTTTGTCAGCTTTTCTTTAGTTAGAATCGTTATAGTTGCTATTTTTCATAACGTCACCGATAGGCCATAGCCTAAGGATAAAATGTACGTTAACATTTTAAAATTATTTTCAAAATTAAGGTCGCTAATTAAAAAGTGCCTAAATATCCGGTGCCTAATTATCCGCCTTGTCAAAAAGTGCCTATTTATCCGGTGCCTAAATTTCCGGGTGCCTAATTATCCGGGTGCCTAAATTTCCGGGTGCCTAAATATCCGGGTGCCTAAATATCCGGGTGCCTAAATATCCGGTGCCTAAATATCCGGAAATACGAGGTGCCTAAATATCCGGGTGCCTAAAGTTCCTAAATTCATATATATATATATATATATATAACTTATAACTTGCGACCTGGTTCTTATCTGACTCACTGGATCAAGGAGGAGATATGTGTTGAATCTACCGTAAAGAACAAATCCTTTAGTTTTCTACACAACATTGTTAAACCCTTCTGTAAAGTTTATCGAAGAATAGAACCCTATGTATTTGTCTGTATAAATAATATACAAAAGCTGAAAAAGATGTGTATAAAGATCTTTTTTGTACCTATAGATTGAAATATAGATATTAGTTTGTATTTTAAAACTTAGCCGAAAACAAAAATTAAACTAACAAAATTAGACTAGGCGTGAAGATGTCAGTAGCCTACTATATTTTGAGTCCATTCGAGCTTACAATAACCAACAGAAATATTTTAAGTTAACTTTTAAAATTAGTAAACATACAGTGCTGTGTTTAGGCCTCAATAGGCCCTAAGCCAGGGCCTATGCTATATGGGGCCCTTTGCTATAGCTTGTGTTGATGTGCTGCCGAATCTGGCCCTGCTAACAGAAATTAAATTTTAATTAAAATGTCCCCGTTCAATAAAAATATTACTCTGATATTTCTCTCCTCTTTAACTCTTGATTCCACACATATTCTCTACACGTAACGAATGAGTCAACTCAAATATTTGTGTAGGTCACGTACTTAGGTCTACTTTCGTTTCTCAATCAATGGAATGATGGGATTTGTTTGTGCACACAGCAACGTTCAAAACAGATAGGATAGCTCCATTCAAATGTATTCTTACAATATTTTATCAATTCTGTCCGTCTGTCTGTCTGTCTGGTACAAATATATTATTTCATCTACTTCCCATTCGTGAATAAAGCTGAAATTTAGCACAATAACTCATTGTTCCTATTAAACAAAAATCCAATAAAAAGTTAACCAATTAGGTAACAAAAGTTGTGATAATTAATTTTTTTTTATTGTTGTACAATCAGTTGTTATTAATAAGTTTTATTATAAATGTAAAGACTAGTAGGCCACATGATTCTACATAAGTGTTGACATTAGTTACGTCTGACTACGTCAGTTGATCGTCTTGACCAGTTCTTCACCTGGATTTGAACTAAAGATCTCTGAACGCATTGACAAAATGGTTCATATTCTACCAATGATAATAGTGTTTCTTAATTTAAACAAAATGAAAACAAAACATTTTAATTATTTTTTTTATTACCACAATAAATGGTGAACTTCAAAAGTCATGGTCTTATAAAATACCGATTTATTTCACACATGCATTTTAATATTTGATACATTTTACACCAATTTTTTAATGTAATACACTTAGTAAGTGTGAAAAAAAGACTAATTTTCTTCAGCACTACATAATACAACGACAAACTCAATTATCTATGGCCACCCAATCAAAGTTAAAACTTGTGGGGCTAGCAATGCAACTGTAATTAAAGTAGGTTTCTGTTACAGTTGTTATGGTAACGTTCCAGTGTACAGACTGCTGATTATAATAACCAGTATTGATATCAGAGAATGTTGTAAAGACTAGAGGAGGTGTCTTGAATGATTTGGAGAAAGTAGTTTGATTAGAATAACCATTAGTGTTGCAGTTGGACGTTCCTTTTTGAATGTTCTGAGCTTTTAAATTATCGATTACTTTTTGCTGGATAGAAATATAGTTAATCAAGTCGGACATCGTGACTGGTTTTGACGATATTAACAAATTGGAGGACAGACTCACTGGAAGATTGTTTGAATCTAGTCCGAAAATTTCACATGAATAGTCCCCGGCTTGGTCATAGTCAGGGTAGTCCCACTTGACCTGGAGGTAAGCTTTCTCCCCTTGCTCGGGGGATCTTTCACTGTTCCCTTCTACTGAGACTAGTCCCAAGTAATGACTTCCGGCGGATGCGGTTTCGAAAGGGGTCACGTCTGCTACTTTCTCAACATCATTCGTCGCTCTGTTGACTTTGTTGATGATGATAGAAGTCACGTGCGCTACGTCTGCCTCTGCGATTGGTGGCTTGGTGGTCACGTGAGCGGTGGTAACATGGGTTACGTTGGAGTGGTGATATGTTGTGTTGTCTCTCTCAATTGTTATATACGCAGAAGTCGTATTTGAGGCACTCATTCTTTGAAACAGATATTCAAAAGAGCTTCTCGGTGAACGTCCTCCATCTTGTAGACTGCAACGCAAAGTAAGATGCTTGCTCAGGACCGGCTGGATTACCAAAGGCGTGGACTGAAAGCGGATAATCTCAGCATCTGCAATGGAAAATTATCAGCATCATCTGGCATGTGAAATAATATCCCTTTACTTTATACAGTAGATTGTAATTGTAGACAGTCTATGGAATGAATGTGTTTTTTTTTACAACACGTGAAAAATGACAAAAAACAACAACAACAAAATTGTCATTGTAAAATTAACGAAAAAAAACAAAATTTCCGATGGTCTTAGACGACCCCCTGGCATAAGATTATTCGATCAGGCCAGGTTCACATCTAACTTTACATCCACCAATACAAATCCCATGGTCCACAGGACCGTTAGAGCACCACACACGATCTGTCAACCGTCTTTCTCCATTCTTCTCTGTCTTATGCCTTTGATCGAATTTCATTCTCAAATTCTTTCTGAAAATATTTAGACCTGCCTTTTAACTTACCTGGATGGACTGATTCGGGGGTCGATTTAGAGTTTGTGTTTCAACAGAAACAACCTTGTTGTAACTGTAGTAAAAAAATGATTGACGCGGGTCTTGTACAGAGCTCAATATTGTTAACTAACTGTACATGTCATCGTGGCCTATATCTTGGGGAGGGTAAGTTTTATGTTTATCAGTGTTATGTGCAAATTAAAGATGGTATTCTAAACATCAATTATTAAGCTCTTCTACAGGGAACACTTCTCTACGTCTCGTGTAATCTTACAGACGTATGCCAAAAATCGAGAGTTCTTACCTGTAAATAACGAAGAGGCTAGGGTGAAAACAAATAACACATAAGTTATCATCATTCTGATAAGTATGGCCAGGAATCAAGACTCCAGAAAGCTGAATAATAAAAACCTCGAATTTTTGTCACAATTCAATTATTTTCTTTGATCTTCACTATATTTATTGATAAAATTAGCTTTCTTTAGAGAAAAATAAAGAATTCAAATATTTTTTCCAGTAATTTTTCAATAAAATACCAAATCCAATGTGTAAGGTAAATTATGCCAAATACCTTTATATTATCTTCTTAATGGGTACAAGTCTAAATTAGGAACGACTTTAAATTTTATTGGGCCAATGTTTTTTTTTAAAGTGTGATAAAGGTTATCTTGAATTGACACTTTACTCAGTGAAGAAGACATGATACTCTCTGACAGTGTTTACAAATTACATTGATAAGTTGGTATTATAATAAAATTACTTTGATGCGAAGTATATTAGTCAAAAGAAAAGATAAAGAAGAAATCCTAGTCCTACATTGTATATCAATACTGAAGTCTAAAACATTAACAATTCAAGCACAAGGTGGCGCTATTAAGTTCTGTGTCCACCTGCGGAAACACCAACTCATCTAGCTACGCAGCAGTGAAGTAGCAAACAAAGGGCCGTGGGGACCATTATCACATTACGAATGAGAAATAGGACAACTTTCGAAGCTATTAAAAGATTTATTTTTTTTACTCTATATGGCGTACAAGCTTTAAGAACAAAAAACAATTAAAGTGTGTATCATTGTAGAAGCTGTAGACTTAGAGTGTTGTTGGATATGATGGAGCCAAGGTAACAAAAGTGGTCTACAATCTCTAGTGGTTGGTCTTTAATGCTAACTTGAGGTGCAGTAGTTGTGTTATGGACAAGTATCTTAGTCTTGCTCTGACTGATGTTTTAGCCAACCAGGGGCTGCAGTTGAATATCAGAATAAACCACAATAGCTGCATACAGGAGTTCCCTGATGAGTAACTTCCTAACCTTGGCTTTCGCCCTGAGCCTTGATACACTGAATTGTGTTCCAGAGGATCTTGTATGGAGAAACACAACTTCGATTATGTCGTAATCATAATGCAGTAGACAGGAGAAGAATATGCCAAACAGAGTAGGTGCGAGCACACATCCCTGCTTGACACCACTGCAAACCTCAAAAGTTGTTGTTTGGGCTTCATTGAATTTGACAGTACATTTAGATTCCTCATGAAATCAATCAATGAACTTCAGCAGTTTGGGAGACGAATGTAAAGTGTGACAGAACAATTGAGTCATCTGAATGTATGGGTTTGTTTACCAAAAGACATTCCAATACTTTCTGCTTAATGTAGATCTTGCTTCTCATTTTTCAACATTTTGAACGCAAAACTGACTCCGCTTACAATATGAATTTTGTGTTGGACAATAAGCAGAACAATGTTATCAAATAATTCAAATTTTCCTCTAATAGCTCCAGCTTTCTTGCATTTTTTTCTTGGAGAAACGCAAACTGCTTTGGTACATCAAAACTTCTTAATCTCATTGTTATTAGAGGATTAACCCTTAATGACCCAACTATACTCTTTCTGTTGGATTCTACACGCGTCCATCTTGAGATGCTGTGAGCAAAAAACACATACCAAGTTTTACAAATCTGCAACGTCTAGAGCACAGATGACGGAATTAAGTCCAAGTTTTACCGTTTAAGTCGTGGTTAGCATAGTGAACAGAATACGTGTGCGTCTTATTTGATGAAGCATTACCCGAAGACCATTGTAGATCCTACTATTACTATTTATCCACTTACATTGGAAGCACCACCATAGCTTTAGCCTCGCAGTTTACTTAAAGATAAATGTGGATTATTCATTACTTAGAAACATTTGTTCCGCCAATTCTGCAGACGTCTGGTTCTCACATAAAGGAAAACTTAGAAATAATTCTTTAATTGCAATTTTTGTTTGGGTACTCCAAACTAACCCTTCTGTTGCTCTTGCATTATTCTGTATATACAACGTACTTTCATAGCAAATATAAGATCACAAAACATTTGTTTTTTTTTTTAAATCATGCTAATTTGATCAACGTTAAATATGTCTTGAGTGCTCTCAACAATGAAAGAAAAAAATGATGCGGATTGGACCTCTCTATTGTAGCCGGTACTGCTTAGCTCAACAGGTAAATTATCTCGTTTTGAATTAGCAGGGCTTTTTTTCCTGTCAGATTTCAATAGTCATAGTATTTTTCAATAAAAACTAGTCAGTTGTTTTTGTATAAATATAATGGTGTTTACTTTCTTTAAAAAATATAAACCAAATACTAAGCATTAGTAGCTGCATTAGTCAGAGTTCCAGATACATATGCACATATGTATATACCTTTGGATAGATCAGCTGTGTTGAGGGGGGGGGGGAGAAACTGCAATGTGGCCGACACGGCTAATGCACAGGCATTCATTTCCGAATAACACTATTCCATGTTTTTGTAAAAATATAGGGCATACTTGATTTATTTAGGTTTCCGCGGGCCGCATAAAACACTTCGGCGGGCCGCATGTGGCCCGCGCCTCGTAATTTGCCCACACCTGCCCTACATTATTATTTTAGGTTCAAAATCACTTGAAGCCATCCCAATATACAATGGCCAGACTTCCTCAACGAACCAATAAGCGTTAATCTCATAATTATAAAATAATAATTAACTCTATAACTATAATAATATATTTTAAATTTCTAACATGTTTCATCAATTTCTTAATATAACACCATATATATCTCAACACTTCACACACTAATGAGATCCTCATTACTCCCATACAGTACTCTATTACACCAATATACATACACGTATACATTTACAAAATATTCCAATCTTTTATACATGTCTATTCACTAAATTGCTAATCATTATGTTCTCATCAAAATGGTTTTACTGACAATAATCTTTTGAATAATCAGCTGTAACAAAGTTGACTTGGCCTCAGAGGCGTCACTAGGCAGGTGCGGGGGGTGAATATTTGAAGAATAAGTGGAAGGCTGGGGGGGGGGTGGACACCCTGATTTTACCGCACCGGGTGACACCCACCCTAGTGACGCCTCTGCTTGGCCTAGCTTCTTTACTTACTTTCATTTCTTTTCCTTCTTAGGTACATCGTGATAATGTATCAGCTATTACATTGTCTTTCCCTGGTATTGTCGTTTTGATTGTGGGTAGTTTGTTTGAATAACCCTTCTGTTGCTCTTGCATTATTCTGTATATACAACGTACTTTCATAGCAAATATAATGCTTACCCTTTGTTATTAACTCATTTAACTTTTTTTTTTTTTTGAATAACGGTAATACTTTAATATTTAATAAAGCACACATTTATAACAAAAAAAAATGTTACTATATACACTAGAAGAATACATACACACACACCTGATGAAGGGCAACTGTCCAACCTTCCTTGACCAGGAAGAGGACCTCACTAATTTAAAAACACTCTCTCGCATATACAACGAAGACTAAACCATGAAGTTCCCAACACATCTAAGACTATTCAAGGAAATATAACTATTGTACAAAAATATAAAAGAAACGCTCATTCTCGCAATACCTCCCCTTGACAGTATTTTTTCTACTGTACAATATCGACCGCACATATCTCCATATTTTTCTATGTTATTATATTCTATCATTTTAATAATGTAAACTGGATCTTAAAACTAGAATATGCAACCAAGAGGAGATTATTGAGTTTTTAAAATTTATTGTGAACCTTATCAATGAACGACTTCGGATTTATAACTTTACCGAAATACAGACATGGCGGGAATTTTGAAACCGAAAATTGGGCGTATTACCAAAAGAAAAGTTGCTGCATCATGTTTTGCTAATTGAAAATTTGTTACAACACATTATAAATGCAGAAAAAAAAAGAAACAGAATAAGCTTTGAGAAAATTGAATACTGAACATCTTTTTCGACACTTTAATTCGTGATTTAGTGTCATCCTTAAGTTCTCGTGTGGGCCCCAACTAGTCAAGAGTCATGAGTCATGGGCTCAAGTGCAATGAACCCCTTTGCACCATTGCTGCTACCCACAGGCTGTGGGCCCCTAAAAGTCCGGGGCCCGGGTTCATTAAAACCCTTCGCGCCATTGATGCTACACCATTGATTGTGGGTAGCATTGTTGATAGGCTAAGTGCGCTTGAACTTGGCTTGGCTTGACTACCTAGAAGGGGGGCTTGAGGTTCGACACCCGACTTGGGCAGAGTTGTGTTTACTGAGCTGAAAACCAAACTAGATCTAGATACCTCTCCCTCACAATGGTCAACAAATGAGATTGGACCAAAACGCTCTGAGCATGCTATATGCATGAAAGTAGCACTATATAAAAGCTATATTAATAAGAACAATGATAAGTGAAATACTGAATGTCAAATGGCAAGACAAAATACCAGATACTGAAGTCCTTCCAAGAGCGGGTCTGCAAAGCATCCACATAATCCTGATGCAGTCCCAGCTGCAATGGGCAGGGATGGTTTGCAGAATGGAAGAGCACTGCATCCCTAAACGACTCTTCTATGGCCGACTAAGCAAAAGAATCGCTCGCAAGCTTCAGGGACACCCTCAGAGCTTCTCTGAAGGCGTTCAGCATAGATACAGGCACCTCGGAGACAGAGGCACATGACAGAGCATCATGGCGTCACGCTGTGAAAACTGGCGCACACGTTGCTGATGAAAAGTGAACAACGCTGGCAGAAGAAAAACGCCAGAGAAAAAAAAGCAAGGCCAATGACACTAGCTTCAGCTGGAATAACCTGCCCAGTGTGTGGCCGAACATTTCGGGCTCACATAGGTCTCACCAGCCACATGAGGAGGCATAAAAGAGATTGTCTTTTCAAATCCAAAGGGAAGTAGCCGCACATAAAAGCACACGGCCTTTTATTCCTGCTTACGCCCTTGACATAATGGTAGATAATTACATATATTGTTTCGTCATTTCTTTTTTAATAAAGTAAATTTAAAAAGTAGGCCTATTGTTCCTCTTCAGACTTACGATCTATGGTATAGAGCAGGGGTCTCAAACTCATATCATCATGTGGGCCGCAGTGGAAAGTAACAACCAGTCAGCGGGCCGCACAACATCAAATTTTACGAACACTACTGTCACTGCAGTTAAATTCTAAACAAAAGTTTTTATAATTATTAATAACATTTAGTGTAGTTTATTACATGCACAGGCACTCAGGCAGCTTAGTTTACTAAAATAAGTGGACGTTGTCTCTGTCACTAATAAAAAAGCAGAAACTGTAGTTTCCAAAAAATAAAAAAAAAATATAATTACTAGGCCTACTGCAGGTGGCTCGTCACTCATGTTTCTGTTCACTAAGCTGAAAGCGTTTGGCAGAGACCAGACCATCGACGTTAGGCCTGAAGTCGCGTGTAGTGGCAAGCCGCAAGGTTACTCTCAGATGCTAATAAGTCAGTCTTGATCGTAATGCTGTTTTTATATCTTCTTTCTGGAGAAAAACTGTTCGCAAAAGTACGTACTCCCAAACATCGCTAGAATTCTAGCAGCTGCGCAGAATAAGTGTGAAAACTTCTCTCATAGAAATGTGGAACGCCAACGCGTATTTTTGTTTCACAACAGTGTCACACTGCAGGTCCAGTATTTCCATCAAGACTGCGAACGTAGTGGCAATATGAACAAAAAACTGTAGTTCTTCGAGAGCAGTCACTTGCTGAAAGCGAATTTCAAAATCTTCCAGTAGTCTGGAGAGGATGTCTACGTAGTCGTTCAGGCGCTGTGGTTCAACCGTTATGCTCTGTAAAAAAGAGAAATGAGCCAGGTTCCCATCTGCCAGCTGATTGGCCCACAAAGTCAGCTTGCATTTGAATGATTTGATGGGGTCAAACATCACGGTAATCAGCTTTGTGTCCTGTAGTTGTGAATTGAGTGCGTTGAGATGTTGCGTGATATTAGTAAAAGAGCAAGATCCGACAAAAACATTGGGCCACTGAGCCGAGATATGTCTCTGTCTTTCATTGCCATGAACAATGCTATTTCCCGTCTCTTCAAAAAATCTCTACAGCACTTTACCACGACTCAACCATCTGACTTCCGTATAATACAGCGACTCTCCGTATTCCGTTTTTCTAGATCAGCTAGAAATGACACAAACTGTCTGTGGTTGAAACACCGTGCACGTAAGAAGTTCACCGTCTCACGACAACATCCATCACGTTCTTCATTTGTAGACTTTTGCCACAGAGTGCTTCTTGGTGCAGAATGCAGAGTATAGCCGCAAAAGGTCCCGCCAAGCAGAGCTGATTCCATTTCTCTATCATTCATCCAATAACACCAACCTTCTCTGAACTCATTGCTGGTACTTCGTCCGTAGCCACTGAAACAAGTTTTTCCCACGGTAGCCCAGACCTGTCAATACAAGCTTCCAGCTCTTGAAACACGTCGCGCACGTTGTGCAGTTGTAAATCATTTCATGGCTTACAGGTGGTCAATGTAAATTTTATCTAATTAAAAATTGTTCTAATTTTTTTTTTATTCGCGGACGTGGTCGCGGGCCGCACAAAATAGTCTCGCGGGCCACATGCGGCCCGTGGGCCGCGTGTTTGAGACCCCTGGTATAGAGAATGTAAGAATTAAGTTTCTATAGTCGACGGAAAAACGAGGGTATTATGTGAATAACAAAACGTTAATAACACACTATTTTTACATACCCGAACTAATGTAAGGCACCCATTTGACTAGAGTTATGAGTGGAATCAATTATTCTTTTGTCATGCACATCTCAATTAATGCTCCCGTTGTGTACCATAAGGAGTTGTTAGTTTCGTTTCTAAGTTCGCGCTTTGTTGTCCTTCTTGGTGGTCTCTGTGTGAGTGTGCCGATAGCGAATCCTTTGTTGGTGTTGCTGTTTTTTAAGGTGTTTGCTTTCCCCAATATTGGGTAAGTCATTTACTTTGTCATTCTTCGTGGTGTAGCTTTGAATTCGTTGATACTAGGATCGTGTGAACGACGATCTTAAGGATTGTTTAATCTTTCTTATTAGGGACGCAGGCTTAGGACTCTGTCATGGTCATGCCTGATCAACACTGTGCTGTCTGTATGTAGGAGGTGTATGGTCCGTCCATCCATGGCACCGTGTCAGATTGAATTAGGGCACCGAGTTTGAGGTGTGATATATTTAGTTAAATGACACTATGTAATTAGAATAGCATATTTATTTGCAGTGCATGTGAATGCTACAGATATTCATTCGTTCTTTAAGCTTCACTATATCATCAATCCGTTAAACCCTTATTGTTATATATAGCCTTGTTATTCAATAGTCTACACTGCTATTTGTAGTGGTCGTTCTTTGATACTCATACGCCTTTGACCAAATGATCGGCAGACTGTTTGGGGTGCTAAAGCAGACGAGCCGCGGCTTAATTATAACCTCGGCAGAAAGTTAATCAACATTACTCCTGACATCTTCGAAGCTATTCGAGTCCTAAATCCATAGTTTCAGAAGCCAAAGGCTTTATCACTTACTTAAACACTCTTCTGCACCAATTGAGCTAATATTCTAGTACATGATTTCTATAATCTGTTTATTTACAAGAATAAATTTATCTCCGTCCTTCTACGTTGTTTATCTAACATGTCAATGTGTTGCATGTGACCTGTCTTAATTTAGACTTCTGTATTCAAATGATGAGTAATATGCTCTTCTCCTTAATTATATATACATATATATTAACCAGGCTTTTTTTGTGACGGTACGCACCGGTACGGCATACCGGCATCATTTTTACATGTGGGGAAAAATGATTACTTTTCTTGTATTTTAACGTTTATTATTAATTAATTTATTAGTAGTTAAAAGTTAGGCAATTCATCACTGAGTACCGGCAGCTATTTTTTTTAAATGATATGTTAGTGACGTCATGTAAAAAAAAAGGATATTGTTGATTTGTTCTTTTTAAAAACAGTTGGCGCTTGATTCTTATGGAGACTACAGTCATAATTTACACGCGAAAAGTTCATATAGGATAGTTTCTGTTAAATGATTTGATTGCCACGGGAACAAAAAATTGTTTGTGTATTCTATCTCTTGTGTGATGGTAAAATCACATCATCCTAACCCAAAGTCGGATTTTTTTTACTTCTATAACTTTTTTAATAAATGTTTATCTCAAAAAGCTGTCCAAATAGGGTTTGTTTTTTGCCAATGTTTTTATCAGCAGCATTTATGATTCTATCAAGACTAAGTCTAGTAATGCTAATTGCGAATTCTTTCAGCAAATATTTGTATTTTGTATCAAGAGGTTAATGTTATGTTCAGATTGCCATACCATGCTGTGATATTGAAACTTAGAATATTGCAGATATGAGTTGATAAAGCATAGCCAAGGCCTTTTAGCTGACATTAAACAAAGACATTAATGTTTTACATGTTTCGGATGTTTCTTCAGAAATGAAGATAATTACTTCCTAGTCCAAACCTCCCGCAGGACGACGGAGTATGATAGCGGGCAGGGTACCTTGAATTGTTGAGACAAACGAACGACTTTCCACCGCACAGACTGGCAGCTATCCAGTATACGCAAGAACCTGGGTTATTTGATAAATTAAATCACTGCAACACAAATGAACGATATAAGGTTCTTTATAAATACCAACATTCCTCTTTTTTTACTATTAACAATAATATTGGTCCAACTTTATTCTATTTAAAATTATCTTACAAGTATAATTAAAAATAAATTAAATAAAATATCGTATTGATGGAAATAAAATAGTACATGTGGTCATCATTTTTTAAAAGCATAAGCGAATTGAAAAGTTATTTAAAATGTATAAAGTAGTTATACTTCTATAACGTATTCATTCTTATTGTTGGAGGTTTATGACAAGCTGGCAGGACCGTACAGCCCTGCAGAGCCTCATCATTAAAGGGGCCTCTACGTTATAAAAATATGATTTTGAATGAAACATTCAATATTATGTAAGGAAGTACATGAAATCAGATAAAGATTATGGCTACTTTTTTCCAGAAATATCACATCTAACTTGATTTTTAATATTAATTGCATTTAATGATTTATACTAAAGCTGGAAGAGGGTAAGTGTATCTACAAAAATACTGCTCTGGGCCTGCACTTACTAAAATTTGAGACTAGTTTGACCAATATTTGTTTAAAATGTTCTCACTTTGGCTAAACGAAAGAAACATTATTTCTTAGTGTTTTTATTTTTTTTAAATTCCCTTTTTACTTATGATTACACATTATATTTCTATTTGCGTAAGTGAATTTCTACTATAAAAGGAAGTATATACAAGTAAGTTTTCATCTTGACCACGCGGTCTATAGGGTAGACAATGTAAAGGTCATCTATTTCTGTGGACCAATGTTAACAAGGATGTTGTAACATAATAGTATTATATGTACATGTGTTCACTATCGCGTCAGTGCAAAACCGCTAGTGTTTTACGTAATAAACGGAGTTCCTAATATGTCTTCCCTCTTAAACACTAGTTTGTTATTTGTGTAATACGAATATTTTACAGATGTAGCTAGTAAAACTACCAACCACCTATCCTTTTTCCCAACTATTGTCAGGTACACATTACAGTAAAATTTAAAATCCTAGGATTTGAACCTGGTTCACGGTTCACTATAAAACTTACGTATTCACATTTTCATTGCAAGTCTGTCAAAGTCTTCTTCTTGTGGGTTTAAAAATATTCTGACCTATAGGCCAGTAATAAAGCAGAGGTCTTGGAATGCTTAGTCTTTCATACTGAATTGGATCAAAACATAATGGAATGTTACTCCAGAACTGCACCGGCACTCTTGCCAGCTTTGTTTGAAACTGAAGCATCTCTTGAATAGTCTCTGGAATAAAAGAGTCTTTCAGATCCTGTTCTCTTTCCGGGCTGTTTCCAAGCTGACTGGAGACTGCAATAAATGCCAGTTTCACCAAAGGCCAAGGACTTCGACTAGCTTGGTATAGAAGATAACGGACGTCTCGGCTGTCAGACGTAACAGACGTTCTACCATTAGACATTATTGTCTTTAGGTCATTATTTGATAAGTAACAAGTAGCAATCAGCATTTTCAGTGCATCCACTTGACCACTTTGTATGAATGTTTGCACATTGCAAGATTGGGCAGAAAAGGCCTCAAGGTTGTAGGCTAAGCCATTGCACAGAAATAGACTTAGAGTGCGTAGACTTAGTCTAGGAATGCTAATGGCAAATTCTTTCAGCAAATATTTGTATTTTGTATCAAGAGTTATGATTGTTTTGCTATTTTCTATGAATAATTCAACATAAATAAAGTTTGACTTGTTCAGTAAAAGGTGGACCAAAGCTGACCTTTTCTCTTTGTCTTTGATGTTCATGTTGGCCCCTCTAGAAAGGAGTTCCGAAAAGGTACGCCACGAACACCTCGCTGCTAAGAACATCAGAGCTGTTCGCCCGAGATTATCTTGTAAATCTAAATTAGGACTGAACGCAAGAATTTCGTCAAATAAATATATAGCATCAGAAGCATTAATATCCATTATTCGCTTGGAGGTTATTACAAAAGGGGAATAACCAAGTCTGTTCTGCTTGTTCACGTCTGCTTTGTATTCATACAACAATTTTATTACAGGTAAATTAGGCCTACAACACTTAACAGCCAATATCAATGGTGTATTTCCAGAACGTGTAGCCGAGTTCACGTCTGCTCCATTTTCCAGAAGATATTTTGCAAGCTCTAGGTTTTCATTTAAAACTGCTACGTGCAGCGGGGATCTGCCTAAACTGTCTTTACCGTTGACATCAAGTCCTGCCTGAAGCAAAGACCCGGCTATTTCCACGGTTGTTGAATAATGCAACACTGTTCCGCCAACATTGTTTCTTTTAAAGATATTCGTACCAGAAGCCATAATCCAATAGAAAGATTGGGGGCATCTATGTTGTACAGATAAATGAAATGCATCGTCTCCTTTCTTATTTATATTATGTAATTCGCTGCCATGTTGCATCAACAAAAGGGCTATACTATCAAACCCAAGACGCAGAGCCAAGGCTAACGGGGTTTTATTGGAGCATGACCTTGCATTTAGGTCACTTCCGGCTTCAATTAATATTTTCACATTTGATTCCCTGTTGCGTTTGACAGCGAGGAATAGAGCAGTTTCATTTTTACTATTTCTTTTATCTAAATCAAAATCAAGTTTCATTTTTTTCCTTCTTGGAGATTTAATCTTCTTGCTTTGTTCATCATCACAGGAGTAACATTTGTTTAGGAAATATATTAGTAAATTTTTGTTTCGGCGTCTTGCCAGGTAATGAAGAACATGGTTGCCCTGTGAATCACATAGAGAAGTTTTTACTCCGGCCTGAAGGAGGTATTTAACAATTTTACTACTGCTGTTTTTAATTGCAACTAAAAGCGGAATTTCTTCTTTCTTATTTGCTAACTCAGCATTAGCGCCATGTTGTAGTAAGCAGCGGACGATTTTGAAACATTTATCTGCTTCCTCAAATCGGAATAAAAACAAACAAGATCTATTGAATGTTATCATCAATGGAGTATTTCCATTTTCATCTTGGATATTAACATCTTTGACCGATTTTACAATTTCTTTAACAAGACCAGCCTCAAATTTGTCAGCAGCTATAAACAAAGGCGCTTCACAGGGCGACGTATAAGAGTTAACGTCAGCTCCGTTCTGAACAAGTAATTTGGCTACATCTCCTGTGTACCTTCTCATAGCAATGTTTAGAGCGGAGTGTTTACAATTATTTACAACATTTACATCCGCGTTATTTTGAAGTAAAAGATGTGCTATCTCCAAAGCATCAGAATCCTTAAGACCTTTCTTGACGGTCACAGATTCTCTGTGGTAGAAGTAAAGGCCAGTAGTTTTGTTTATGATTTCCTCTTTCACGACAGCTCTCATAAGTGCCGTGTTTCCTTCAGAGTCCGTGTTATTGACATTAGCTCCTGCCTGCAATAGTCTCTCAACGATATCTTTCTGATTCTTATTAACAGCGAGCATCAAAGCTGTCAACATTTCTTTATTTCTGACATTGACATTACAACCTCGGTCAATGAGTAGCTTGACTAAGTCAACGTTTTCATTTTCTAAGCAAAGCATCAATGCTGGAATGGAGTCTGAGTCACTGCAGTTCACATCGGCCCCAGCTTGAACTAGAGTTTCTGCTATTTTAAGGTATCTCTGTTTTTCACTATCATTTCTGGCAGATTTGAAATTGGCAGAAATCGCTTTAATTAACGCGCTATTTCCTAGACTATCTTTACAGTTCAAATCTGCACCTGCTTTAAGTAATTCATTTACAAAAATATCACTTCCTTTATTGACTGCTAACAATAGAGCAGAAAGACCATCTAATGTCAGACTATTAACATCAATTTTATTTTCTATAAGGCATTCAGCTATTTCATATTTGTCTTCCTTTACAGCCAAGTGTAAAGCATTTTCTCTTGAGGAATTAACAACATTAATATAAGCACCTTTTCTTATAAGCTCTTTGATCTGTTCCAAGAATCCATATTTCACAAGTTTAAATAAGGGAGTCTCTCCTTTTGAATTGACACAATTAATGTTGCAGCTTTTTCCAATGAGGTATGAAAGCATTTCCTTAGAATGTGGTATAGAGAGTAGCAGCGGTGTATTCCCTTCCTGGTCTACTGCGTCTATATTTGCTTTCGCTTCAACTAAAAGTTGACCAATATCCAGTCGTCCCGATATGGCCGCTCTGTGAAGAGCTGTTCTTCCGCTAAAATCTGTTAAGTTGACATCCGCGCCAGCTGAGATGAGCTTTCTTATTAAATCTATAGAGTCAGTATGCATAAGTGACAATCCTAATGATACTTTGTTTTGTATCAGTTTATTCACGAGATCGTCTCTACCGTGTTGATTGGCAACAATTAAAGCCGTTTGATAGTTCTCCCTACTTTTAATCTGAGAAAGTTTGGTTTCACCTGCAATTATGTCATTGTACATGCCGCAGTTAACAACTTTCTCCAAAACTTCTAAGCCTTGGCTGCACGAGAAATGAGCTCCGTGTCTGACAAGCAAACGGATAAACTGACTATTGTACAATCTATTTGCCATAGACAGGGCGGTAACCATACTTGACTGAGAACGCAGGACGTTAGGGTTAGCTCCCTGTTCAAGCAGGAACTGAAGAGTCCCAAGATCCCTGCTTCGCACTGCCAGCATGAGTGCAGTGTTTCCATTCGCATTTTTGTAATTAACTTCTACAGCGTTGACGGATATTCTTGATCTCGCGTCGTTAGAAACTTTCCTTACTACGTCATTTCGAAGCCTTGAGTCAAATGAACGATCCTCGGCATCTTCGTCTTCGTATTCACCATAGAAAAGAAAATCAATGTCAGAATACATGTTGATCTGAAAATAAAAGAACAATTTTATTATTGTCCTTTTTTATCAGTGCTCTCATCTTCAATAAATTCGGATAAAACTTATATTTAGAAAATGTATTTGGTGTGAGCTGAATATGTTGATATCTTGAAATGTTGTAAACGAAGACTTATTTTGTAGCATTTTATGTTTCGAGACATGATATTTTCACTTAAGAAACTATGATGTAGCTAAAGAGGAAATAGTTGGGCAGCGATTAAAACTAAGATGTAGTTGATGATATAAAAAATGTAATTAAGAAAATTACATTTTTAAAAAACTTATAAAAAAAAAAACAACGAAGCTTATTCTAAGCGTAGTTACATCAATTAGTTTGGATCAATCATGAAATTAAATTTGTAATAGATTTATATCAACACTAATAAATCTGTGATCGCTTTTTGAATGCATTTTTTTAAAGTTGTAGGACTTGAATTCTAACTCGAGGGCTAAATCCTCATGAGGTGTATTAACTAATCGCTGTGTTAGTGAAGTGCTTTTGAAAATAGAAGGTTTTATGCTTATAGATTGTTAGTTTCAAACTACCTTTCAAGTATAAAATGGACTAATTCAACTTTTATCTCCACATCAAGGCAAGTATTATTTCTTTCCGTTGTTCAATGCGAAACTAAATAATCCATTACCAGTTGTTAGGCCTAATTAACTAATTGATTTTTTTTTTGTGGATACAAGAAATAAGTATTCAAAATTTGAATCTGTTATGATATTGTGTGTGGAAGTAACTATGCGTGCAGTCATTCACCAGGTAAATAGACAATGAGTTAATATAAGCTTTGTAGTAAAGGAATGGGTGGGCATGTCATTGAAAAAGATTCTATCCAAGATAAAAGACAGAGAGGAATGGAGAGAGATGGTTTATAGATCTCGTGTTTAGCCCTTTACGGTCCAACAGACATATAAAGTGAACTAATTCAACCACCACATTAAGTCAAGTACAATTTGACTAAAGTAACACCTTTACTTAAATCACTAAATTTAGAACCCCTTCAGGATTGAAGACTTACAAGTTAAGTAGCAATTATACATAAAACACTGGACTATAATTTCTTCGAATAAAAAAAATATATATTAGAAAGTTATAACCGCACCCGATATGGCAATCTCATTTCACAATAATCAAACTATATATACTTACATTTATTCGAAATATACTATAAAGTCATTCCTTTATGAATACAAAATTTACACAAAATAATTAAACACTATAATATTATTTATTTTGCGATAAGCAAGCAATACTAATAAACGAAATGATATGCAAGAGCAGAATGAATTTGAAACTAAAACTGGAAAGCTCTGAAGCGTGTATTTCCAGAAATATTGATTTGTATGATGTCTGTATCCCAGAGTTCCACTTATTGGGAGACCAAATGATTTTAAAGTGGTCAAGTCTGTCTGGCCTACATTTATATAAATCGTAATAGTTCTTATATTTCAAATTGTAAATCAATATCTTTTTTTCTTCAACGTGCCACTTTGATATTTCCAGTCTAATATCTCTTAGACAGCATTTCTTTCAATTTCTTCGTGGCCGTTAGCTCATACTGCACAGTAGTGATTTAAACAAATGCAATGAAGTTTTAACTTCATAGAAATTTTCTTAACCACTATAGTGATTCAAAGAAACTCATCGATTTTCAATATCGATCGAACACTTTTATAGAGCTTACGTTAAGACATATTAAATGCCAATCTTGAATAGACGTGGGACTAGCCACTCTTTCTAACATTGACATATAGCACATAGAATGTTTTGTAGGCCTATATTTGTCTTAATCTCTTATACGTTTTCAAGTTTTATCGCAGATTTTTTTAAAAATTTTGGATCAGAGATTTTCAAGCCTTCACTCAATCAGATACTTGAGATGACAATGAACAGTTAGACTGAAATGTCTTAAGTACAGTTTATTATAAACACGTATAGCAGTGATGTCCAAACTTAATCTCGTGTGATTTCAGGCTGATACGAAAATCGAAACGTCTTTTCGAAATGCATGATGGAGGAGAAGACCCATAGTTCCATTGGGCTTTGACGATTAGTTATTGTTGCTGCATGTGATAGACATATAAATTTATATAGCCCCAGAATTATCTGAGTTGAGCACTACTAATGTATAGTTGCATTGGAATTGTTGTGGGCTTATCTATCTGACTTCGATATGTTCATATTCCAATAACTATTCCAACTTAGCCACAAACACATCTACAACATAATATAGTTAACAACACTCTTAATTCTATAAAATGGCACTTTATTTATCACTGCTGGAAAATCCGTCCAGTCTTCTAAATACTATTCTACTACTCATAAAACAACTTACTCCTAGAATAACGCCATGTTGGTCTTCGTGTTGCTCTAAGTCTACTCTGTCTCTCTACGTCACTACTTTTACCGTCGCTAAAAACTATACACAAAATATATTTAACTAACAAAACTAACACTCTCTAAACTAGTACACAACAGAATAAAACAAATGTAGAGAGTAAGGGAGGTGCCGTGCTGTTCTTAGGGGATTAGTTAAACCAGCTTTGCTTTTAAGGAAGCTCTATTTCAATTATTATGGTGTCATAACCTACATATCACAATGATTAAGTGTATGGAGTGACAACCTACGTAGGCCTATATAATGATTAACGATATGGTGTCACAACCTACTTATTATAACGATTAAGTGTATGGAGTGACAACCTACGTATATAATGATTAACGATATGGTGTCACAACCTACTTCATCTTTGAATAAGTGAGATGAAAGCCTAGGGCATTGTTTATGGTCGGAACGATGTCGCCCACACAGCAGTTCCCCCCTCTCCGCGCAGCTGATGTGACCAAAGGAACGGAATGTCCGATACAGTTAATGAATAAAAAAACATTAAAAAAAATAAATATATATTTTTGTCAATTTAGATGCTCATGGTGCACTATGTATTTTTGAAAAGACTCGCTAACAAGTCGTACTCTACAGTATAGGCCTAAAAAAATCATGCACTTTCAATCAATACATATTGATTATAAGCCAAATATAAAATTAGAAAACAAAAATTCTGAAAAAAAAAAACAAAAAAACATTGCGTAAGAAAATAATGTAATGCATAAAATGTCACTTCTCGCTTGAGTAATCGGATATAGTAGAGACATTATTTAAGCTGTGTGCCTAAGGAAGAGTGTCATGTGTTGTTAGAGAACACGCTTCTAAAAACAATAACTATTCAACAGCACATTACACGTAACAACCATTCAGCAAAAATAGACAGATATTGGATTCACTAGGAGTCTCTTATAGCATCTATATATATAAAATATATTTTAATGGTAAATAATAAATACTGACTGAACGGTTGAGCGCTTAGGTTTTTTAATTTTGGTATTTTTAGGGCACCCCTGAGTCCACCCTACTCTAATGGGTAACTGACTGAAGTAGGGAAAAGAAAAGGATGTTGGTCGTTGTGCTGACCACATAACATCCTGCTCGTTAGCCATTAGCTAAAGAAACGAATGTTGAGATCTGCCCTATAGTAAGGGAACTTAAGCTTACTTTAAAAAAAATATTACTAAGCAATTTAGGCATGAGTTTCTAATAATCTATTTTTTAGTGTAGTGTTTCCTAAACTGTGTTCCACTGAGCCTTCGTGTTCCGAGAGGCACAAACTATTGGAATAATTCACCACATGAATAAACCTCTCTGGACAAAATAAGGGGTCTTTCGTAAATGACGTCATGCAAAAATGATCTTTTTTGACCCGCCCTACCCCCCTTGTCACAAAGTGTCACAAATTCTCAGACCACCACCCCCCTCTGCGTCACGCCACAAAATAAAAAAAAAATTATTTCAAATTATTTATTTCTCATCAATTTTTTTTCCCAAAGAGGTTTCATGTGCTCATCAATAGTATACAAGGGGAAATTTTCTTCATCTGCTTGAGGAGCTGACTCGAAAATTAAATTGTCTTCAATCCATTCCACACTCTCCTCAGCTACGTTTCCCAAAACTACAAGGAATTCGTTCTCTTTAAAAAAAAAAACATTTTATTTGTTGTTTTTTTTCTGAATTTTAAATTTGTGACGTCACAAAATCGCTACCCTCCTTTTCCCCTTGTCACAAAGTGTCACATTTTCTCAAACCCCCCCCCCCTCCCCCCTAGAGCGCAACGTCATTTACGAACGACCCCTAAGTAAAGTTTTGCGCTAAATACTCAGATTGAGCGAAGGAAAAAGTGAAATACTGCCTTAGTGTGTATATATAAAGTGTTACAGTACAACAATAATGTGAGAAACGCTGCTCTAGATAAGAATTGAGCTGTTATTACATTCTTTTCTTAAAATTCAGTTGACATTTTCCCGTTCAACTAAATGAGAACATTTAATTTGATATCTTTCCTGTTAATATGTAGGCCTACATTTGAAAAGAACAAAATTCAATCTAATCCAGGTTTTGCATATAATTTTCTAGTCGTCTTTCAGAGTGCACATTAACGCCTAAGCTGATAGTGACCTAGGCCAACCTAAAATCAAGACATTTGTGTCCTAATGATGTCATTCCTTTAAATCCTTTTTTGGCTTATAGGTGTTTGAATAGATCTATATCTATCTTTCTCAATATGTTTTTTACATTTTTCACTACCACTGAGTAGGCTACTAGAAGATAGGATAGCCAATTTTTTGTTGTTTTTTTTTTCAAAAGATTTCCCTTCTGTGTGTTAGTGATTAGTTACTTCGAATTTACAATTAATCTAGATCTATAAAATGAGTATAAGGGCTTCATTTTGAGTGCCTAGAGTTTCCAGAGATGGTACCATGGAAGTTTCACAAGCATCTGTTTCTTTACAGAAATAGGGCCTATATTTCTTTGTCTCCTAATTTACCATTTTCGAAGGAACATCGGACCGGTAAGACTTGGTTGGCAGAATTTAAGTCACTGGCACTGGTAAATAATTAAAATATGCATGACTGAATGCATGACGCGTAGGACGTAATCATCTTCTTTTTTGAAGTAACGTCTGTATTATATAAGATAAGATAAGAAGACAAGAATGTGATGAGTAATCTCATTCAGATATTCTCAGATTCACTGTTCCTCTGTTCTAGCAGTATTTGTTTTCTAATTTGCCTCGCCTTTTAATAGTTTTAAGTCTGCTCAAGTTTACTGTGTCTAGTCTTAGATCTAAAAAAAACCCCAGCTAAAATCTAATCACTGACCTGTTCAACGTAAAGTGTCGTAAAGTCTATTTTAGTGATTATAATTACACCTAGAGTTAAGCTAGGAATCTAAAATCTAGATTTAGACATTTCATATTATAAAAATTTGTCATAATAAAATAAGTTCTTACTAAGTCAAGCAATTTTTTTTTATCCTGTTAAGCTCTTTGCCTTTGGAAATGACTTCATCACCTGATTTGGCTAGCTTCATTGCAACTTTTGCCAATGATGCTGAAAAGGGAACTGTCAGGAATGGGTATACCCTTTTTATTCCAACGGAATGAGTCTGATTTGAAAGTAACTGCTACACAGATTGACGAACATTTCCATAAGATGGATAGCAGTTACACATCAAGGCAGAACACAGTACTACAGAATCTGAAGTATATGATGAATTAGATAAATTCCTGGAAAAAGGCGGTTGAGCTCGAACTGGATGCTGATTCAAGTGCCAAAATCAAGAAAGAAGCAGATGCCCTTAACCAGTTTGGCTGAAACAGAAGATGTGCTGGAAGATGTAGACCAAGTTCAAGAGATCTCGGCTCCTGTTCAGAAGCTCTGGAAGGATTGTGAAAGATGTGAGACAACAAGGCAAGAATGGATAGATAAGTATAATGTTGGAGGACATGGTCGACATTTCCTGGTGACACTCCACATGGGCAGATGTCACTGTTTCCAATTTTGATCTTCCAGCACATCCAGTTTGGCTGAAACAGAAGATGTGCTGGAAGATGTAGACCAGGTTCAAGAGATCTCAGCTCCTGTTCAGAAGCTGCGGAAGGATTGTGACCGATGTGAGACAACAAGACAAGAATGGATGGATAAGTCTAATGTTCTGGAAAGTAAGTTCAAGAAGATGAAGGTAAGTTTCAAATCTCTTTCTAAACTTTATAAAGTCAAATTTGTAAATAGAATGAAAAAGAGGAAAAATGAGGTGATACATAAATTGAGAGAAGAAAACCTAAGATTAAAATTTGAACTAAGACTGGCAAAAAAGTTTAAACCTAACTCATCTGTTATAAATAAATCTCATGATTAAGACAAAAATGCTTTGCTTAGGAAGGAGTTTAAAAGTATTAAGGCTAAAGTGAACAGAATGGTGGCTAGGTTAAAATGTTGGAAGAACAAAGAAAAGAATACAAAGATTTGAATACCACCAGGCTAGATCATGTAGAAAATGATGTTGAGTGCCGAAAAAAACCCTAAAATGTTTGACCCTTCCACTAGGAAATGTATATATAGTTGCATCTTACATCAGGTGCCATTTGAGAAAACCTGTTAATTAATTAAATTTATTGTACATGAACTAACAGGAATCTCTTTCACAGCTCTACCATGTACTGGGACTATAATATGGCATTAGAGCTAGGAATCCTCTCTGACCTTCAAGTTGGTGAGCTAATGTTCACAGAAAATGAGTTAACACTCTCATCGGACTTGACACCACATGATGGTCAGCAAATTAATTCCTGCCACATTTCTTCAAAGCATCAGAACCTGACTCTGCAAACTTTTGGAATGCCTGGTGTAACAACAGAGGATTACCTAGAGCACATCCTAAATGCCATAGATGATATTGGTTGTCAGTACTCTACCTACCATGGAATACAGCAACATATTGTACTGTACACTTTATTTACATCTTTGCAGGCAACATTAACTGACAGAGATGAATAAGTGTGTGTCTGACAAGCTGGAAGAAATGGTTGATAGGAAGCTAGTGCAGTTGAAATGTTTCTTGCACCATTTAGATGGAATGGCTTCTGAAGCCCGGAAAGAGCTAAAAAAGTTGGATATAGATTGGAGTGTCAGTACCTCATTGTTAGGACATGAAGGCTCTGCAGCTAATCTTGTTTATACCCTGTCAAAGTTAAGGTACCTATGTAGATCATACATTACTTTTTATCAAAAGAAATCATCTAGCCTTTAATCTAATCACAGTTTAGAATGATTAAACTCACACACTAAATATTGTTCACAGATACAAGGAGAACTCAAGAGACCCCAAAGGCTTTAAGGCATATCTGCTGAGGGAAGGTCTTAAAAAAACTTACATTCCTCGATATGTTGGAAATAGATTACACGTCTTATTTCTACTTGCTGGGATAATCTACAAGATTAAAGATTCCTTGGCAGTCTATTTAGAAAAGCTGCAAGTCTATGAAACTTAAGAGGCAATAGAGAAAGATTGACCAACCCAGATGTAATGGTACAGATAAGAGTCTTAGGTAGAATGTTACACTTTTGTTTATCCTTCTTTGAAGCTTGTCTAAGTAATTATAAATTAAAAATATATAATGAAAAAAAAATACAGATTTACTCATATGCCGGTACCATTTTAAACATATAAATACAATATATAAAACATTAAGTTTTTTTTCCCCAGGTCTTTTTGGGAAGCTCTTGACAAGTCCATGGATGAAGCTATATTATGACAAGTCCAGTGGTTTGAGAGAACTGAGCCATTTGGAAACGGTTAAGATTTTTTTTTGTTTCATATTTTAAGCTGCCTTTTTAAATTAGTAATTATAAGGTTAATTTGACACATTTTCTTTGTTACAGACCCCCTTTTGTGAGACGAAGCATCACTACATTGAAGGCGCTTCAGCTAAATCCTGCTTCGATCCTCACCCTGGAGTTTGATGTTTTTGGACACCCCTTACTTGTTGATGATCTGCATGTTGTGCTAAGGGATGGGCAGCTTCAACCTGGAGAACCATTCTTTAGCATCTTGTTTTGTAATGGTTTTAGAAAGGCAGTTAGAGGACTATCTAACAAGGGACCTGGCGAACCCAACAGAAGTCATGATGATACAAACGTCTTCTGCCCCTTTACATAATATTCACAGTGAGAGGGTACTGGGGATGGTAGACAATTTGTTTCACAGGGCCCCTAATGCTTCTATGGGTTTTGTTGACCCTAAGGTGAAGTGCCAAGCCAACAAAACAATGGACTGGTTGCTGGCGAAACCTGTTAAGGAGCAGGGTAGTTTGATAAAATTTGCAGTAGCTTGAGAAACACACACAGCATAAATAGAATAATGTGGCTTCACTGAACTTATCTGAAGCCTTCACTCAGCCTTCAGATTTTGTTTACATGTTACTTGTACTTACAGGATGTTCATGTTGTCTATGAAAAGGAAGATAGTGTCAATGAAATTGTCAGAGGTTTAGCTGCCCAGTTGTTCAAAAAAGTTGACACGTATGTTGCAGAGGATTATAGAAGTTAGTTTGGCTACATCAGCTAGATACATTTTAAAAAAAAAGTTCTTTCATTTTCTCACTTGGCTTATGTTTAATTCTCTATTGATGGGACACATGTCTGAATGTGTGGCCTACACCTCAGACTGTTATCCTATTTCTTCCAGGCTTAAACTCTGAATTTCTAACAAAAGCTAAAATATATAGATCTTATCATTTAATTTCTGGAAAAAAAGATTTAAAACGAAATGAAAATATTGTTTTTCTTTTATTCATATCATTCGGAATATAGCATACAATTTATTAATACTTGCATCATATAAACTGGGCAATATTAAAATTTCAAAACAAAACAAAAATCATAGGCCTACTGTTTGAAATAAATGTATGATAACAGAATGAAGCTTACATTTTTATCTTTTACTGCCAATTACATTTTGTCTTCAGATTTCTTTATTGTGTTCCAATAGAATAAGAAATTAACCTGTAATTTAATTTACAAAGGTTTAATTTTTCTTGTACTATAGCAAAAAGAAAAAAATAGTTTTAAAAAAATTGTTAGAATAAATAAATGAAATTGAATATGTTTTATCCACCCAAAAGCTTTTGTAAAATAGTTGATCAGGTAAATAGTTAAAAAGTCCTAAGTAATTGCTTTTTAAAAATTTTTTTCTGACTAAAGTATTAGATTCCTTCCAAAAGACATGCAGATTTTACTTTCTTAACTAGAATAATTAAGTTTAAAATCACAAGTACTTTTTTTAATTTAGAAGGGGAAAAATCTTTATTTCTGTTTACAATCTTTTTTTTTTATTTAGCTGTGTAAAATTTAATTTGTAACTGACTACTTTAAGCAGCACATTTATTTTTCTGTGTATGTATTATATCTGAATGTCATGGAAATGTTTTTTGTTGAATGATACTGCAAAGAACCTATATTTATTTTGAATTTGTTTCAGGTAAATTGTATTATCCAGTGTACCACACCACCACAGACGCTGTGCTTTTTCACCATCATGAAAGGTGGTCATTATGGACTGACAGATAACAATACTGTCAGAAAAACTATGAGCTCAACCGAAAAAAAAAACAAATACAGGTTATTACGTTTGTGTTGTTTTTAAATTATTTTTTTTTCAGTAGATAATCAAAGTGTTGATGATAGTTGTTTTTTTTTTTTAAAATTCAACTTTTACTTAAATCCTGAATAAAACTTGACAACTTCTAATTAAAATAAACTTGTCTTTAATAAACAGATATATACAGCTTTCAGATGTAGATCTATAAAGGAACACATAAGTGAAATAACATGTAGGCGAGAATTTAAAACTATACTTCAACTCACAAAAAAAATTTCTGATTTTGCCATAACCTATGGTTCCATCTCATCTCTAGCTTAAATTTACTTTCAACAAATGTTCACCACTTTTTATCCAGTCATCTACTCAATTTACTCAAAGGTTACATCAGAATTCATTAGCCAATACAAACCTGCAGCCACACTCCATAACACTTGCCATATTTATATCTATCCCTATTGGCAAAATAGGTTGTGTTGATTATAAGCTGTCAATACTTCATTTTTCATCAAGTGTTAAACATGTGTACTTCTCATTGTTCTCACAAAATTCTTTAGTCTACCTATTTGTTCTACCTACCTTTTCCCCTTTTTCTTCTTTGTTGCTCCTCTTCTGGTGTGCAGGATTTATTACATTATGGAAAGATAATACATTTTTATATTTTAAAAAAAAATTCAACTGATGTAGATGCTATTTATGTTTGCGGATGTTTATTATTGAATAATCTTTGCACTAGTATTAATTATATAGGTTTCATTCTACGTCACACACATTTTTGTGTTTTTCAATAATAATTGTAATTGCTTGGACTATTTTATTTGTTTAACATTTTTTGGATGTTCCTTCAGAAAGAAAAATGATTGCATCCTACCTCACACATTCCGAAGGATGACAGGGGATAGCGGCCTGCAGGATAATAGAGACAAATGATGAAGGCTCATAACACATGACCAGGCGACCATCTTTGCTGATGTGATACTTCAAGAAAAGAGACAGTATAGATAGTTGTTGTTTTTTTTAATTTGTCTTCTAGTGAAGTAAGTATTATTTTATTGTAAACATTACTAAATGTTTATTTAATATAGTTGTTGCATTTTATATGATTAGAAAGAGTTGAATGGGTTTTAAAATTTCTGTTATTTTTCTCTTTACATTTAAGCAAAGAATTTAAGCAACTATGAAGACAGGATTTTTAAAAAGAGGTTATGCTTGTATGGGGTAGAGGTTGCTGGATATGATATCTGAAGGTCCTGGGAAACTCTTATCATTCTTTATGATCCTTTAATCAGATGCTGATATTGATACAGGTTCTGGTTTGACAGCTTAAGTACTTGGTGAGTTGAAACACTTGTGTCACAGAATTAAATTTTTTTTGTTTTGGTTGTTTTATTTTGTGTAAATGTGTAGATAAAACTTAACTTAAAAAAAAAAAATACATTGTCATTAGAAAAAGTATATAATCATGGCAATGTGCTTTTATAAAATAAATACCACTTGCTGAATACATGTATGTCTGTTAGTTGTAAAAGAAGTAAAGAATTTGTAAAGGAAAATTTCATTTCACAATTTAGTCAAAGTGATTTAATAATTTCCTTGGGGGATAAAGGAGTATTAATTAATTCTCTATCCTTGTGTTTACATTTTGTGACAGATTGGGTCACACCTGATAAAATTATGGAAATCAAGAATACCACTTAAGCCAAAGTTATGATCTTAACAATAAAAATTGATGATAAGAACTTGATTCAATCTGATTTATTTATAGTTGAAAAAAGGTAGGTCTGCACTTATCTCAGTGATAGAATTATTAGTGTTCCGTGAGTCTGTCACCTCAAAGCATTAATGTAAAACAGTCTTTTCATCATAAAAATATAAGATTTATAATATCAGAATGTAGATGTAGATAAAACATTCTCCTGTTTAATTTTTAGGTGATCCCTGTGATCTATTTATATCTGACACATCACAATTTGAGCAATGAAAATTCCCAGAGATTTTTTTGAGATACCATACATTATGATCTAGATTTGTATTGATCTTCTGCCTTTATATATTACAACTCAGCATCATTAGGTCAGTTGTAAAATGTTTTACATGTTTCGGATGTTCCTTCAGAGCTGAAGATAATCTTTTCCTAGTCCTAACCTTTCGTAGGATCAAGGGGGATGGGAGCGGGCAAGTTTTGAACATTGTAATAAAAGTCACAACTAATTAGCTGTATTCCCCAACCTTCATTTAAAACATAAATCAGAAGCACTGAAAGACTATTATTTTTGTATGAAGTAGTATGGTCAGGCAGGCTAGGCAAAACCTTACCAAGGAAGTTACTCTGGACTGTTAAACTGTCATCACAACTTAGCTGTTAAGTAAGGTCCTGATCAGATTATTATATGGCCATCCAGAATCTAAATCTATTTGATATTATTGTTGACCCCATAAAATTAAATTAACATTTGGTTTATAACCATTAATTTGTATTGGGTAAAAAGAGTTTGCATTACCATATAATTCTATATTAAGTATATAATTTTTTGAAAACAAACAAAAAAGTTATTAAAGTTTAATCACAACAGGATAGTACAATATTAATGAGAAAAAATGAATAATTCCATTAGATAATGGTAAAAAACTTATTTAGAGAAAGTTGAAGAAAGAGTGAAATTATAATCTAATACAGTGTGTGAAAGCTGGAATCATATCATGTCTATCTTCTTTCCAGTTCATTTTTGAGGAGCACTTTCAAAGAATGAACAGAAGTAAAAGTGTCTTCACTGGACTGAAACCCACAACACATTTTGGACGACCACAGATGAGTAAAATAATGAATGCAGTACACAAGGCACATCCATTGGTAGGACTTTTTGTTTAATCAATACTGATATAACTGTAGGTTCTAAAACTTCAATGATTAATTTTTTTTTACCTATTTCTGTTCTGTTTAACAGGTTACTGGTCAATCTGATTTTTGTGATTAGCTTTCAGGAAAGCATGAACAAATCTTTCCAGTCAAAACAAATGGACAACATACCAAACAGATAAACCAATGTTGCCATTTATGTATGCTGATCTACCTAACATTGCATTCAGCACCCTTGAGCGATGTATAAAACAGAGAAACTGGACAGGATTAAAAGTACTAATGACATGTTTCGATGTTGAGGGCTCACAAAACAAGTTACCACATTGAGATTGGATTGAGACAAAAAAAAAGTTAGTGAACTTCAGATTCTTAATTTCAAATTGAATTGTAAGAAAATTCGAGTAGCTGCAAAATTCCTCTCCAATTCACTACTCTGTTGTGAAGGACATCTAATGTCTCAATCCTTCTTTCATGATGGAAAACAAGTGAACTGTTTTGGTAAGAATAAAAAGTTTTACCAATCTTTGTCAATTTAAGGAAATTTCCAGTTTCCGATTGTGACACAGTTTTAGCTGAATTTTCAGAATTCATTGACCAGGCCAACCTAACTAGCTTATTTCATTCCTTTTCAAAGGAAAAAGATAGATTGGATACTTTTTTTATGAACATATCTCTTGTAAAAAGTTACAACACCTGTGGAGAATTGATGCTATTTTCTCATGGACAAGCAAGAGTGGAGAGAGGCTTTTTAGTCAATAAAGAGATTGATAACTGTAACATAGCTGACAGGACTCTGGTTTCTTGCAGAATAGTCATTGACAGTTTCAGCCAGAGCGTGACATTAAAGCTCTTATTATATCTGCTGATGAACATGCTATGCAAGCAGAAAAAGAAGGAAAGATTTATTTGGTAAGTATTTCAAACAGTTCAAGAAAAAGTGCTAAAGAGAAAGGAGAAATGAAATCTCTAAACAAACAGGATAGGCAGATGGAGTTGAAAACATTAGTTTAACTGTTATTCATTAGTTTAACTGTTATTCATTAGTTTAACTGTTGCTCATAAAACTGCTTGAAATTTTGAGTTTACAAGTATAATGTTGCATTTTAGAAATGTTCTTTGTTTTAACATGCACATTTCTCTCTTTTATTGTTATTTGCATTCAATTTCAAAACATGCTTATTTTGGCATTTTAATTTAGACTAAAATGTATACTTATGTCTTTAAGTAAAAAAAAAAAGAATATTTTGATAGTATTCCAGTACTAATACTTTACTGTTGTCGATTGATATTTTGTATTCTAAAAGCAATATATATATATATATATATATATTACTTGTCTTGGTGTGATGCATACCTTAAAAAATTTAAATTCTACCTTGAAAACCTGGAATATACCTGGTAAATCATTGGTGAAATTGGCTATGATTTTAATGTTAGGTATATAAATATCTGATGTATTACAGTAGGTCTATGCTAAATCTTTAAGGATTTATGAGTTTATATTTAACAATATATTTTTTTTTTATTTTCTTAAAATTTAATAGCCAAAATGTACATGAGATATAATAGAAATAAAAAGGAAGTTTGAAGATTTAGGCAGAGTGCATTATTTCATGAGCTATGTAGTTCTAGCTGATATATAACTATTTGCTACATCCAAAGCAGACATAACCATTGTCAGCTGGGCTCTCTTTCCATTGTCTTTGTCTGTCCAGCTGTGTTTTCTGTTGCATGTGCATTAATGTTTTTTTTTATAGTTGTTTTTATTTATGTGCAAATAAACTAGTTTTGTTTTGTTGTCATAAATTTTGTGTGTGCTAAACGTCACCCCTTAGTTTTGTAAATTTCCTCTTAAGAAGAGGATGTCCATGCGATGTCTCTTTCTGTGCTATAATTATCATGGTTTCCCATTCTAAAAGGTACAGTAACAGTGTTTGCTGTTGGATATAGTTCATTATTAAATGATATCCTGTTAAACCAGTGCTGACCATTTATTTAAGGCTCAAAGTTCATTTATATAACATGTGTTTTTTGCAGTGATTTATAAATGCATTAGCCTGCCAAAAAGGATAACCCTGTTAATTTAAATCATCCCATAGCTAAACCTTAATCCAATCATGAGCTTGTGTAGAGACTAAAGAAGAGCTTTTAACAACCTAGCACTGGCTACATCTACTAACTATAGCCTTATGGTGATCAAGTAACAATCTAACAGTAGCTACATCTTCTAACTAAAGCCTTATGGTGATCAAGTAACAATCTATAAGGCAGATGATGTAAAGGTCATCTGATTCTGTGGTTAATGTGGTTAGTATATTTAACCAATAATGTTAAAAGTTATTTTTAAACTTGTTCCTATCTTTTGCTTGTAATTTTTTTTTGTGGCAATGAAAAAATAAATAATTGTAACCAATTAATGTAAAAAGATTATCTGTATTTACATTTGCTTTGTAAAAAAAATATGTAGTTTTTCTGTGCTTTTTTTTTCCAGCACAAAAGTTTTTGGTACAAAAAGCAAACAAATTAAATGAAATTCTTGTATACATTAACAATGCTTCTATATATTTTTTTTTCTAAAAAATAAATCAATCTTTGAAGATAATATCATCAAGTTTCTGTTAATAAAATAAGAAAAAAATACTTACAGAAGTCAAAATAGAAATTATTATAACAATAACTTTAATAAATCAAGATTCAACAAACAAGAGAAGAGCTTTATTTGCATAGATAATAGTGAAAGTTGATTTTGATAGTTTTACAGAAAATTATAACAGAGAAGGTAGTCCTCTAAACCAAAAAAAACCCATTAAAGTTGAATTAATACTTTAATGATTATAATGAAACAGATATTTCTATATAACCTCAAATGTGTTTCATTAAAAATTAAAATGACAATAATACACTTTTAAGATAGCTCTTAGTATAGCATTTCCTATCATGAATCACAAATTAGTAAATAATTAAATGTGAGATTTATATAACACCTATTTACATTCATATGCAAGTAATACCATACTTGTTATATTCAATTAAAAATAGAAACTGGTCTACACTTTTTGGATCTATTAGCTCCACAGCGGATGTCAAGTCTGAATTAAAAGTAGTGATACAGATATCGGATAATGAAGGAAATCGTGGTGAAAATATTTCAGTGGTCATCTAGCAATATTGAAATTATTTCATTTATACTGTCGCACATACCCTCAACTCAAGAAAACATTAAGAAACTTAAACAGACACAAAATAGAGCAGTGAGATTCATAACAAATCAATATTCACATTTGACTAGAGTAACACCTTTAGTAAAATCACTAAATTTAGAAAGCCTTCAGGACAGAAGACTCAAAAGTAATGTAGCAATTATAGATAAAACACTGAACCATAATTCTCAAATTCAAAAACAAAATTTAATAAAATACTCAGAAAGACACAAAGAAAAAGGTGCATTCCTCGTCACATACGCTAGGACAAATTTGTACAAAGCTCCTTCTACCCTAGCGCCATTAGAGCATGCAATGGATTGCCTGAGCTAGCCAGGAAAACCAGTGACTTGGCAGAATATAAGTCATTGGTTAATATGCATGACCCAATGCATGACGCGTAGGACGTAATCATCTTTTTTGAAGTAGCGTCTGTATTGTATAAGATAAAGATAAGATTATATCATAATGTAAGATGAAAATTTTGAAACAACAAATTACTTTGTTCTAAATCAGTGATGCCCAACCTAAATTAATCTGCGGGCCATTTAAATTCATAACATTAGTGTCACAGGCCACATAATGGAAAAGATACACAAACTTAATGAAATTGATTGAAACTATTTTATTTCGAACTCTAGGATCTAGTACTTGCATTGAATTATTGAGATATTTGAATTTTCACTTTAAACTTCAAAAAATGGTGTAAGTTCTGTTTATATTTTGTTGTTCTTCTTTTTTAAAAACAGCCACACTTTCTAACAAACATGTTGACTAGCAATGGTGACATGTTCTACCAAAAAAAAAAAAAAGTAAAGATCCGTTCACATTTCCTTGTAGAGTCCTATTTCATGAACGCACAAATGTTAAATGCCGTTGTAGTGATCCATTAGTGTATGAATGCTTGCACATTACAAGATTCGGAAGGAATGTCATCAAGGTTGTAGGCAAAACCATTGCACAGTTGTGCATTGCACAGAAATAGTCTCAAAAAGTCTATGCTTAGACCAGCAACACACGCATTCCTTTTTTTTTTTGCTAATGGCAAAATCTTGTATCGAGCACTAGATCTATTGTTGTTTGATTCATTTTTATAAATGCTTCAGTTTCAATACATTTCTCTTTGTTCATCAAAAAGTAGACCAAACTTGATCTTTTCTGTTTGTCTTTGATGTTAACATTAGCCCTTGTAAAATTATAGAATCAACTCCGACTTTCAAGTTCATTGCTAACAACATCTTAGCTGTTCGTCCCAGTTTATCTTGTATATCTACATTGGGAGATGATTGAAAAGAAGAATGTAAAATGTTTCTCTTTGGAATTGCCTTCGAAAATTCCCTTTAAGGTTATTAGTAAAGGGGAATAACTATGCTTATTCTGCTTGTTCACGCCTGCTCTGTTTTCTAGCAATTCTATCAAGGGTATGTCACAAGTCTTAATATCTATTATCAGTGGCGTATTTCCAAAAAAAAAAAAAAGAATTCACGTCTGATCCATGTTCTAGAAGATAAAATGCCATTTGTATGTTTCCATTTAAGACTGCTATATGCAGCGGTGATCTGCCAAGACTGTCTTTAATGTTGACATCAAGTCCTGCCTCAAGCAAATATTCGGCTATTTCCACAGTAGTTGAGTAGCGTAAAACTGAACCTTCCACATTGTTTCTTTCAAAAAGATTCGTACATCCAGCCATTAACCAGTAGAAAGATAGAAGACATTTGTGTTGTACGGCTAAATGAAGTGCATTTTCACCTTTTTTATTAATCTTTTTTGATTCACTGCCATGTTGAAGCACTAGAAGTGCAATCTCATCAAAAGCAAGACGCAAAGCCAGGACCAATGGTGTTTCATCGGAGCAAGATCTTGCGTTCAAATCACTCCCGGCTATTATCAATATTTCTACATTGGATTCCCTTTTATATTTGACTGCAATGAATAAAGCGGTTTCAGTTTGTTTATTTCTTCTGTCTAAGTCGAAATAATGCTTTAGTTCTTTTCTTCTCCATGGATGAATCCTGTTTATGTCGTCTGCACAGTTCGCCTGAAATTTATGAAGTAAACTCTGAAATAATTGTTTCTTTTCGAGGTTTGCTACGTAATGAAGAGCTTCGTTGCCCCGTGAATTACACAGAGAAATGTCTGCTTCTGCCTGTTAGTAACTCTACTTGTGATACCTGTGATTTCGCATAGGTGAAGTGAATACTAATTTTCTTTCACAAAACGTTGGCGTAAAGTTGTATGAAAATAAAGGGGGTGGAATTCACTAATTATCTTTCGGTTATTGTCTGTTATTAGTGTTATTACGAGTTTTCTGGTTTATCCGAAAAACTGAACAAGAAATGACAGTAGCCCTTAGTAATCACATAAGCTCCTTTTTGTAGAAGATATCTGAATTGTTTATTGATTTAAGAATAAAGCTATAATAAGCGATGTTTCATAAACTTCGCTTTTTGCATTCACATCAGCCCCACTTTCAACTAGCAACTGAATTGTTTTATAAAGTGGCCCATCTTCTGTTAGATCTTCAATAATATGCATTGCAGTTGTTGATTCAACAAGCTTATCACTAGAGCCGTCTTGGCGTATTTTTCCACCGCGTTAATGTTAGCCCCGTAGCTGATTAGCATCGCAACTATGTCTTCTTTGTTTGTCTTAACTGCCGTAAATAGCTCAGGATCACCATGGTCATCAACTTGATTAGCGTCCGCACCAATCTGGAGAAGACGCCTTACAATTTCTTGTTTCTTCTCTTAATGGCCAGCAAAAGAGAGCATTGCTTCTGCTTATTAACAATCCCAACATTTGCTCCGTGCTCTATAATTCTATTAACTATATATAACTATATTCATTATAAACAGCAAACTATTTTGAAGCATTCGTCTTCTTCCTCGAGTCCAAATGAGGTTGAATAGGATGTATTTAGTGTTCTTATCAAAGTGCTTCACCGGACGACGAATTAGAGTTAACATTGCTCCGTCTGAACAAGTAATCGTGCAAAGTCTGTCTTGTCATAGCTATAGTCAATGTTATACAATTGTTTAAATCATCAAGATTATGCTTATTTAAAAAAAAAACACATGAAATCAGTAAATAGAAAGTAAATTAATTAAAACAATTTTAAAAACGAAGATATAGAAATAAAAAGTATAATTCCCCTTTTAGACTTTAAAGTCTAGAGCAGATGATGTAAAGGTCATCTTTTTCTGTGACCCACGGTTTTACGAGGGTGTCATGTGGCCAGCAAAATGACCAAACCGCTTTTAATTTTCTCTAACTAATGTGGACTCAGAGACGCCCAAGATCCAGGGATTTAAAAAATCAATTCTTTACGATTCGAACCCAGGACCTCGGATCGGAAGCAAATCGGTTTACTGCTCAGCCACCGCGCCTCCGAAGAAATAGAAAAAGGTTATTGTTAAAACACGCTTCACACTATTTTTGTGGAAATATTTTTTACCATAAAAAGGAGAATTATTTTACTTGAAGAATCTTTTTACTTTCACATTAGTTAGAAATGTAGGGCCTAGATCAGCGGCAGGTTTTCACGTATTTATGTAACCAATAATCTAAATCATTGGATAAACCCTTATATTTTTCTTTTGAAATAATCAAGAAAGCTGCATTGGACATGCTACTGTGTACTACCACGTTGATACAGTTAAAAACATCAGATAAAGAAGATGAAATTATCCGTTCATTTTCACTATAACTAAAATATTCTCCAAACACAAACAGCTCATCCAAGTAACAAACAGCACCACGTAAGTTCCAACTGAAATTCCAAAGTGTCGTCACAGTAACAAAATCTATACTAGCGCCTTCATCTTCGATCAACCACAGATGTCCGCTTTTTTGAAGAAAATATGTCCTCTGTTTATGACGAAAACTGGCAATATTATCTGCTTCTCCATCTATATCCTTTTCAAGAATGAGTTGTAATGTGTTTAATGAGTATATTCTTATTTTTGTTCCAGGGTAATTATTCATAAATACAAAAATGTTGTCTTTATGGACGAGGGCATAAGAAAGACGTTGGTAGGAGGGTACGGTTATGGTTAACATACCTAGTCGTTCGTCACTTTGTAATTCGCACTGTATCTTTTGATTACAAATACCATTAGCTATTAAAATAAAATAATTATGATGGTACAGGAAAACTAAATCACCTGGCAGTTTCATTTTAATTACATCTTTTTTAATTTTTCTACTCTCGTTTAAGAGATCAAAACATTGGTACCAGCATTTTACTTGAGCTTGTTCTTCTATTCTCTTTGATTGTAGTAAAAGTGTCGTTTTAAATGCAGCTATACTTTCATAGTCTGATTCTAAATCCATTACCATTACGGATAGTTTTCTGTCAAAAAGATAGAAGTAAAGTTGCTTTTCGCTAACAAAAGCCATAACATTGCGCATTTCATGACATAGTCTGTAATTTATAAGAACGTTACCAGAACGTAATGGGTTCCAATGGTAAAGTAAAGCATCTTTGACTAACATAAGTGCATCCTTCTCTGACATGATCACAGGATTTATAAGAAAATGTTCTAAACACTTTTCACTACATAAATAGAGTCTAGCAGACGACATTAGAGCAGGTAAATATTTTTTTCTTTCATGTTTCTTTTCTATTCTGATAACGTCGTTTTCTTTTCTGTCGAAGACAGCTTCATTTTGAGTGTCAGAATTTTTTTCCAATCCTGGTATCATAAATGTTATTTTTTGAGTAGCATTAGCTTCATTTTTTTCTTTTATTTCTGAGGTATTCTCCGTCTCGAAATTAACCCATTTTAATATGGCGTCTAGAACATTATTTTCTGAACTCACATTTAGGTCCGAGCTATTTATCAATGTGTGCATGTCTTGGAACGAGAATTCAAGAAATGTCTGTGTTGTCACGAAATGGTCGAAATTTTGAAGAATAAATGTATGAACATTTGATGTAACGGTGAGTGGTGATAGAAGGATATATAGTTGTCTTCATTTAATTCACAGCATATGAATTGTTCACAACGTTTAAAGAGGTATTTAATATCCAACATGTGAGTGGCATGCCAGACATCGAGAATATTATCAAGTGTCAGTCGGTTTACACCTTTATAAATACAGTTGAGAATGACACTAAAAGTTTCTTTCTTGATATTTTTAAAATCACTTTTTTCTCCAAGTTTTCTTTCATGTCACTACGTAATAACAAAGAGAAGAAACCGGAACATGAAGCTAAGAGAAATCTGTGACATTCAAACTCCGTATCTTCCACAACGACTGTAAAGTCACTGAAGTCCTCATGTGTCCAGCGCTGACCAAGACAGGCCTGAAGACCAATCGCAAGACAACGATCGACCCTAAGTGCTTCTAAATTCGAAAAAAGAAAGAATTGTTTTAGTTTTAATTACTTCGATAAGACAAGTGTTGTATCATATAATAAGCTTATATTTTATTCCCCCAGTGAACATTAATGAAAAACGTGTTGTATGTGTCATAAAATTGAATTTCTACTTAAGAATTTAATCTTGATGTTAAAAGCCTGAATTTCTTTAATTTTCATTTCACACGACTACGCAAACCATTTCAGGAGTTTAGATTTCTTTAGCCTGAAGTATTTGAAACCGGAAATTCATAAGTCTTAAATGCCAAACCTGAATTTATTTAGCTTTTTATCTTCGTACAGACTGTTTGTTGTTTTGAGCAAACGAATCTATAAAGTAGTTTATACCAGTAGCGTCATTAGGGGGTGCGGGAGGTGCGGTCCGCACCGGGTGACACCCATCCTAGTGACGCCACTGGTTTATACTGCTCACGTTTGTTCACAAACCGGTTTTCTAAATAGATTTTATATTAGCACTATTTATCAATAACACTTAAGTTAATTTTAAGTAAGAATGTAATTTTCTGCTTTTGAAATATCAAGTAACAGTAAGAACACAGTAACATCTATATATCAACTTGCCTGTACCCGTCATTTCATAACTATTGGACGTATTAGTAGAAGGATAAAGTTGTCATTAAGAAATACATAACATTGTTTTAAGATCTAGTTGACATCTACTGATAGCCCGTTAATCTTCCGATTCGATTTGAACAAGAAAAACTAACACAGCAAAGCAGTGTCTCTTTAGTAAAAGATTATGCCGTATGTCCTCCGCATGCGCTCCCCTCGATATTGTTCCAACAGAGTGTTGTGTCAATATAATACAAAGTCTTTTGAAATATTTAATAAATAAAAAGAATGAATGCCTTTAGCAGTCTTCGTTGATTTTCATTGATTTCTTCTGATTTTATGTCCTTTTCATGAATACTCAAAGCTCGAACATAGACCTTACTTTCTTAGAAAATTGTGCCTTACATTATTTCTTCTATTCTTGCGGCCAGGTAGGAGGGGAGTTATGAATTGAACGGTTTAACGTATGAAATAGTTTTATTATTAAAATAAGTCATGGAAATGTGTGCATGATAAGAACTAAGTAGATACATTTTTCATATGTCTATTCACATATTAAACACCTTGAACGCTTCTATTCCAATCGATAATATAGAAGTTTTATAAAAGACTGTGTATAATATTGTTATAACACTATTGCCCTATTGGCGGCGCGAAAGGGTTGCGTGTTACCCGCTGACATTTGTGACACAGGCCAGCAATACAGTTTAGTGTGCTATGTCGATGGGCAAAAGAACAGTTCTGGTATGAACTTATCACATGAATATGACTTGTGTTATGGTCATCCGATCGTAAGCCTGCGCAGACCAGAGACATAGTGTTTGTTTGTAAAATGTTTTACATGTTTCGGATGTTCCTTCAGAGTTGAAGATAGTTACTTCCTAGTCCAAACCTCCCGCAGGACGACGGGGGATGGGAGCGGGCAGGGTTTGAACCCGGGACCATCGATAAATCCAAACGACAGTCCAGCGTGCAAACCGCTCGACCAGGCAGACATAGTGTGTAAGTGCAGTTCAACAGAGGACACGGAGAAGACCGGGACTGTGAGTCTACCATGAAGTCAGTCCTGGTTGAGTCATGAAGTGTAATGTACGTATCCAGGAGGAGACAGTAGAGTTTAGTACGGTTATCTACATTGTAACGATGTAGTAGTTTATTGTGTTGTCAACTGTGTCATATTGGATGTTTTACTTCACCATCATTAAAGTACCAGATAATTTTGGAGCTCTTGTTGTCAAGTTCCTGATGTGTTACGTGTTTAGCAGTTTTTAAAGAACGCCTGATTAGGAGAGAGAGAGAAAACGTAACACTGGTGTCAGAAGTATAAAGCAATAAAGAGATTACTGTTTACTATAAGATAGAAGAAGCCGCCTCTATTATATATACATTTATTGAAAGTAACTGTTAAAAAGCAATGTTAATTACCTAAAGACAAATATTAGTACAGAAATCGCAAACTTTATATACGAATTCTATACTTGTGTTAATGATATAAACTATAAATACATATTTTATGTAAGTTTGTAGTCATTATAAGAGCTTTAAAAATAATCTTTGCAATATCCTAACCGAACAGAAAAATTTTCCCTACCAGCGTTTCTTGTATTGAAAGATGAAAAATCTACAGCAGTTATCATTAATGTAGACCCCTAGACGCCCTTGGAACAGGGGTGGGCAACCTTTTTTCATCAAGGGCCGATTTAAGAAACAATTAACGATCACCCCTTCGCTCCCCCCCTGGATTCGCCAGGGCATTGACCTGCGTATATATATGTGGACAGGGGCGGACTGGGTATCAAAATCGGCCCGGGCATTACCATATAAACCGGCCCACAAATGGCATGTCATATATTTTCGGGGGGGGGGTACCGCACCATATCTTGCTCTTGCGGGCCACATGACCGAAAAGTTACAAAAACAAAATGAAATTGTTCTGAAACTATTTAGGTAGAAACATATGGGTTAAATACTTAATTAATAGGTTTTTAGACAATTATATATTTTTACGCGTCAGAAAATAACCACAACTACTCATTTTGTGGTCTCTTTTTGGTAAAAAATTCCATGGATCCTCCCTCTAGGTGTAATTTTTTTATTCGCGACAAAAACTAAGAACGACGCTATTCTTTCTTTATAAAAATAAATATGTTGTTTTATTTTCATCAACAACAACAACAACAACAAAAAAAAGAGTAAAGACAGGTTCACTTTTCCTGGTAGATTCTACATTCAGAGTTCCAATTCATAAAGACACAAAAAAGCTCATGATACCAATCAACCAGAGAAATGAGGGCCCAAAAGTAGGTACAGATACGATACATTTTTCAACCTTTTTTTTCGTTTGGAAGTAGTATTTACACTTTGTGCCAACGTTTTCGGGGGCCGCATGGAACCACGTAGCGGGTCGAATCTGGCCCGCGGGCCGTATTTCGAGCATCACTGCTCTAGACAGTACACACCGCCAAGAGACGGCTAGGGAGTGCGGGGCAGCGCCGGAGCTCCTCCAGTGGGGCCCGGGGCGAAGCCCCGGAGCCAAGCACAATTTCCGTTATTTTAAGCTTTAAAAAAATGCATATTCTGAGATATTAACAGTGCAATTAGACTGCTACTCTTCCACTAAAAAAAAAATAAACCAAATCTGCTATTCACTTGATTCCAGCGACTGGTAGAAAATGGTAAAATGATATAGTTTTTGTATTGGAAGGGGGAGGGAAGCCACAAAATCCAATTTGGCTACGCTCATTAATTTAGTGATTGTAGTTTGCTTAAGTTGACTGCACTGGGGCAGTAAGTAAAGTTTCCCTTTCAGACAATGAGGTCTGAATCAAGTGATGGTTTGAACTCCTCCCATCCCGGCTACGACCATGTGTTATATGATAGGTGTAGGCCTAAGCCTAAATCTCTACAAAATATATAAATTTGTATAATGCATCGAAAACTGGATGTATGCATTCGTAGAATTACATAATTTGTATATGAATATACCATGAACCATTATTTATAAATCTAAGTCTCCTTTCATTTAATATCGGATGTGACAGCGCTATATAAATTATTGTAATTATTGTAATAATTTTCATTATTATTGACTTTATATTAAGCATAAGTTTGCCATTAATTATAATGGTATAAAAATTGATTTAGATCTAGATTTATTTTTTGATTAAATGATTTTTTTAAAGCCTTAAGTGTAGTATTTTTAGATCTATGTTATTAAAAATAAACAAAAAGAACCTTACTTTTCTTTTTAAATCGCAGAAAGTAGAACTTTATACACTTATTGAGCTGTAAAAATGTTGGGTGGCTTGCAATTTCGCGGCTGTGTGACACTGTGTGTATGTGTTATTGTGAATCTCAATTAAGTATTGTTGAAGAGCTAATTGTCGCGCCTAATTTTTTTATGGTTCGTTATATCAATGCTTTCTAACTTAACCTATCTCTTCCCCCTTTGTCGTTAACTTTCAATGGAACCATCAAAAGACGGGGGAGGAAAGGAGCAAAAAAATGGGAGTTCCATATATCAAAGGTCCATGCCGACCAGCAAAATGATGAGGCCAAACACAACCTCGGAGACATCAAAGCATGGGCGCCCGCAGGATTTTTTCCAGGGGGGTGCAAATTTCAGTCTAAGGCAATAATAAAGAAAGGAACTGGTCCCCCCCCCCCATATACGATAATAAGTGACCTGTAAATATTTGTTTCAAATTAAATATTTAACATTTGAACAAACAATTTAGGCTAACAGAAAATGTTAACAGTGAATTGCAATTAACATCCGCCAAACAAAATTGTGACTGGGTTCTTATTTCTCACTCCATAGTGTCTTCATAGGGCCGTTATCTTCAGCTTCAATGATTAGGTCATATCCGACCATGTTTGACGACGCAGTCAACAAAAAGCTAGCTATAGCATTCATAACACTCTCCCGACTTGACTACTGCAACGCCTAGCTAGCAGGTATATCTGATGACAAAATAGCAAAGCTGCAGCGAATTCTGAATAACGCCGCACGAATAGCCTATCGGAAAACAATACTAGATTCTGCTTTTCTAAAAGCGAAAAATCTAATTTTTAAATCACTTATGCAAGCAGTTTTTTCATAAAATACACCACTTTTACAACGATTCACTATAAATAGTAACAAACACAGGAAGCGCTTTAGTAAGGGAGGTAACTTTTTACCATATTTTCAACATATTTATGCGAATGGTTTTAGACTTTTTGTAGAAAATTTTTTTTTTTTTACATTTGTGTCGCTACGCTACTTAAGTTTTATCATACAGTCTATAACACCTATTCAAAAATAATGTTTCCTTTTTTTTCTAAAGAGAAACAAATCTATTTAATATACAAATAAAAGGAACATAATTTAAAACAACGATTAATAAGTAGGTATTCATAATTTCATATTACCACGGGAACCACCAACATTCCAGAACAGGAGACATGACTACAATTTGAATAGAAGAATCTAGAGGGGTTCACGTCGGCCATGAATTCCTACCTAGACTAGTCAACTCAATTGAACATTAACTTATTCTTATGATTGTTCTACAGTGGAATTACTACTTGCTCAATGGCTACTAAGAAATTAATTGATTTAATGATGCAAAAAAATGGTAATGTCTAGAATGTTGCTACTCAGAATCCAGGGGGGTGCAAGTGCACCCCCTTGCACCCCCCTGCGGGCGCCCATGCATCAAAGTAGTGTTGAAGTCCACGCCGCTCGTGCAGAAAATTCGGTCTAACGTTTTGCAAATGATAATACGTACAGTGTAGGCCCCCTATTAGTGTTTTTTTTTTATAATTCTTGTTGAATATCAAACTAAAGTAATTTTAATAATAATAATAATAAAAAACGTGTTCGGGCCTTTGTTTCTTGCTGCTGTCACCTTTTTTTTTTTGAAAAAAAGTTGTCTGCATTGAATTTTTTTTTCTTTGGTCGCGGCCAGACCGACCCATTTAGTACCGGCCCACCGGGCATTTGCCCGTTTGCCCATATAGCCAGTCCGCCCCTGTATGTGGACCGGAGTATCTGCCCTCTTCCCCTTTTTAAAGATATCTTTGATTTCAAAGAAAAAAAAATGCATGTTTCACACGACTACGCAAACCATTTGCGACCTACTTATTTTATCAAACCTGATGCAAACAAACGCGTTGTCTGCAGGATGTATAATTTAATACATGCTGTGGTTGAACTCTCGTAGATTTAGTATTTTAATTGATCCCAGCGACTGCTAGGAAAACAGACTTAACTGCGGGGAGTTATGCTCAAATGCTAGTTGTAATTTTTGCTGCATTTTTTTTTTTTAGGGGGTTAAACATCAGAAGGTTAGTAAAGATCCCCTTTCAGCCTTTGCGATCCTCAGGGCAAATGATATAAAGGTCAACTGCTTCTGTGGCCAACAGTTAACGAGGGTGTCATGTGGTCATCACAACGATTAACAGCAATTAATGCCAGGGTGGAATCAGATATGCCAAAAGATCCAGAAATAAAAAAAATTCAGTCTAAACAAGGATTTGAACTCGGGACCCCGGTTTGGAAGCCAAGCGCGTTGCCACTCAGACACCGCACCTGCTTACGCTAATGGTAATTGATAAATTTAGTTTCACTTAGATTTTATTGAAAGGGGTTTAACTACGATTCCCCTACCTCCTTTGGTTTAGCTCTAAAATCGGATGACAGTGACTTTGTTTAGTATTTTAGTTGAGGGAATGGAGGTTGCCAAAAGGGGGGGGGGCTAAACTCGAGCGCCCTCCTCCCCATCGGATATGTTAACGGCAAATTGGGAACTAAACCCCAACCCCGCACCCCTTAGTAAAACTCATTGCACTTGCATTGGTTTTCTATTGGAGAAGTTTTAGAGTTAAAAGGTCACTGGGGTACGTTAGAGGCAAATGGCAGGTGAACTTCGAAATCTCTTCTTGCTGACACTCGGCTTTCCTGGCTGGCTCAGGATTCCATTCTCTAATAAATAAAGTCTAATAGCACTAGGCAAGATTGAGCTAGCAAATTTGTTCTAGCATATGGAACAAGGAATGTGCATTTATCTTTGTGTCTTTCTGAGTATTTTATTAGATTTTGTTTTTGTATTTTAAAATTATGGGCTTAGCACAGCCTCCTTATTATGACAGATAGTGATATTTGATCACTTGAACATTCTGGTGAGTCGCACGAGAAACGAGAGCTCTAGTGCGGAAGTCAAATGTATTAGCTAGCTTGTATTTAAGCTCGTTATAGAGCGTACATGACTCGCTTTATAATAAAGTTTTTACTTAGTGCTAGAGAGCTGACGCGTTTTATATGCATTGGATAATCCGAGACGGATATTACAAAAGGGGTTTATCTTATTCCAATTTCTCTGTTTTGTAGCCTCGACGATGTCATAGAAATTCTAAGAAATACATTAAATAGGCTGCATTCCCATGGCGCGAACCAAACCAAAGTTAAAATTAGCAAACAGCATAGCATTACTTAGAAATGCAATTAAATGTATAAACGATTTGACGGATAAAGACGCCCTTAAAGTTATAAATATTGGGTGCAGGTTACCCTGTACCCCCATCAAGATTGGTCATACAAACCATGAAAAAATAAAAATGTTAATCTATTTAGGCAGTGTTATCACAAGCAATGGAGTTGCATATCATGGTGTTCCAATGTCGGATTAGAAAGCAGGAGTTATCTTTTTAAAAAAGTACGGCATATCTGAACAAAAAAATCAATCAGCTTGAAGATTAAAATCCACCTACTTAATACAATCATTTTTCCAACAGCCATGCCTCGCGCGGGGGCGCGGTGGTCGAATGGTTAAGCGTTTGGCTTCCGAACCTGAGGTCCTGGGTTCGAATCCCGGTGAAGACTGGGATTTTTAATTTCGGGATTTTTAGGGCGCCCCTGAGTCCACCCAACTCTAATGGGTACCTGACTTCTGCCCCATAGATCGCAAGGTCTGAAGGGGGCACTTTACTTTTTTTACTTACATGCCTCGAGACGTGAAAAGATGGGAAAAGACTGAGCAGTGATGGCTGAAAAGGAACTTTCGAATAACATACCGATGTTACCAATGGAGAAATCATTTCTAGCACAGGCATTCCGTCTACGGAAAGAGGCGACTGAACGTGATTGACATTTATGAGACACACAATTAGACAAAAATTGTTTACCAAAGCCAGACTGCAAAATCATGGCTGTCCACGTTTAATCACATCTTTTAAGAAGGAAAGTGGCTGTAAAAATCGGCTAAGACTTATTTATGTGGAGAATAGCGCTCGAGGAGGTTTCTGTTTCTAAACATTTTACAATAATACAATTTTACCTTCGCCACTCAACTGATCAGATAATTTGTTTGGGGAAGCGCTTTAAGCTCATTTAGGGTTGTCCGGGGCAAAACCCAGGGCGCCAAGGGTTTTTCTACATTTCTGAGCTTCAGAAACTCTTTCTCCAGGCGTCTACAAAGTTGTTTTTTTTTTCACAATAGGAAGATTACAAGTCAAATCGAAATATATTTAGAAACTTTTAGGCATATTAC
>JADKLZ010001913.1:30146597-30162413 GCA_021533235.1 Biomphalaria straminea
ATTTCTGTACGAGACAGCTTGAGTGTCAGAAGTGTTTTCATTTCTGTTCGAGACAGCTTGAGTGTCAGAAGTGTTTTCATTTCTGTCGGAGACAGATTGAGTGTCAGAACTGTTTTCATTTCTGTCGAAGACAGATTGAGTGTCAGAACTGTTTTCATTTCTGTCGGAGACAGCTTGAGTGTCAGAAGTGTTTTCATTTCTGTCGGAGACAGCTTGAATGTCAGAAAAGTTTTCATTTCTGTCGGAGACAGCTTGAGTGTCAGATGTGTTTTCATTTCTGTCCGAGACAGCTTGAGTGTCAGAAGTGTTTTCATTTCTGTCGGAGACAGTTTGAGTGTCAGAAGTGTTTTCATTTCTGTCGGAGACAGCTTGAGTGTTAGAACTGTTTTCATTTCTGTCGGAGACAGATTGAGTGTCAGAAGTGTTTTCATTTCTGTCGGAGGCAGATTGAGTGTCAGAAGTGTTTTCATTTCTGTCCGACACAGATTGAGTGTCAGAAGTGTTTTCATTTCTGTCGGAGACAGCTTGAGTGTCTGAAGTGTTTTCATTTCTGTCGGAGACAGATTGAGTGTCAGAAGTGTTTTCATTTCTATCGGACACAGCTTGAGTGTCAGAAGTGTTTTCATTTCTGTCCGAGACAGCTTGAGTGTCAGAAGTGTTTTCATTTCTGTCGGAGGCAGATTGAGTGTCAGAAGTGTTTTCATTTCTGTCCGAGACAGCTTGAGTGTGAGAAGTGTTTTCATTTTTGTCGGAGACAGCTTGAGTGTCTGAATTGTTTTCATTTCTGTCCGAGACAGCTTGAGTGTCAGAAGTGTTTTCATTTCTGTCGGACACTGCTTGAGTGTCAGAAGTGTTTTCCAAGTCTGGTATCATAAAGGTTATTTTCTGAGTAGCATTAGTTATTGTTTTTTCTTTTATTTCTGAGACATTTTCTGTCTCAAAATTTACCCATTTTAATATGGCGTCTACTACAACATTTTCTGAGGTCACATTTAGGTCAGTGCTTTTAAGCAATGTGTGAGTGTCTTCAAACGGGAGTTCCAGAAATGTCTGTGTCGTCATAAAATGGTCGAAATTTTGAAGAATAAATGTATGAACTTTTGATGTAACGGCTTGAGAATCTAAAAACTGTGAGTGGTAATAGAAGGATATATAGTTGTCTACATTTAGATTGGAGCATATGAAGTTTTCACAACTTTGAATTAGGTATTTAAAATCCAACATGTGAGCAGCATGCCAGACATCGAGAATATTATCAAGTGTAAATCCGTCCTCCCCTTTATAAATACAGTTGAGAATGACACCAAAGGTTTCTTTCGAAATGTTGTTCAAAGTGACTTTGTTTTCGAAGTTTTCCTTCATGTCACTACGTAATAACAAAGAGAAGAAACTGGAACATGAAGCTAAGAGAAATCTGTGACATTCAAACTCCGTGTCTTCTACAACGACTGTAAAGTCACTGAAGTCGTCATGTGTCCAGCGCTGACCAAGACAGGTCTGAAGACCAATAGCTAGACTGCAATCGACTTTACATGAATCTAATTGAGAAAATAGAAAGCATCTTATTACATATTTATATCAAGTCACTCTGTCTGTCTGATAAAAAGTTTGTACACGTTATTTCTCTCACATTCGATGTCGGATCAAGCCATCATTAAGCTGAAATTTCGTGCAAATTTTCTTTTACCTGACAAATCAAGATTCACTTTAAAAAAAAAATTAAAAAGTAGTTTATTAAATATTAATAATTACTTATTTTGTTTGGTATCACGAGCAAGGGAAAGAAATTGTACTTGACTGGTAAGGTGGCATGAGTTGAACTATTCCCCTTTATACTTTGTTGAGGAAAAAAAGTTTGAAACTAACAAAAGATAACTATAAATACTTCTATTGTCATAAGCATCTTCCTAACTCTGTAGTCGAAATAGTAACTTTGGTTAGGCTGAGTAGAAATTAACCCTCAAGTTCAAGGTCGGGTCTTTCACCATTTTTTAAAAGGAATGCATTTTTTAAAAAATCACGCTGATACCCTCCCCCTTCTTTCTTCCTACCTACCCCCTTCCAAGTGATCCAAACAAGTGACAGGGAGAAGCTAAAACCATAAAATTGTGCTCAACAAAAGAAATTGGTAAAAATATTTTATTATTCTTAGTCTAGATCAGGGGTGGGCAACCTTTTTCTATCGAGGGCCGAATTAAATAATTTTTAGAAATGCGGGCCGTATATCTATATAATATGTATTTACAACTTAGAAAATAGGCTACCTAACTTTTAACTTACATAGATACTGTGTTAATCATTTAAATTTATATCTCTTATTTTACATTACCAATTGAGGAATTACAATAAGAGTAAACTGTTTCTGAAACTAATTCAACGAATATTTTTTTTTTATTTTGTTATTCCCTTTTTACGTCACAACAATTAGTCACAACCATTTCGTCGTACAGTTGTATTTAATGTAAAATATTTAATGTTACACTCGTGTATAATGTTCCGGAACTGTGGTGGAACTAGCTGTTATACTTGTGGCTGCTGTCAAATTATAATCAGTCATCATGGAACAAGTCTTGTACTTTTCAACCATTCTACTAAAAAAAAAACCTTCTTCCATTAGATTCCATTTTCTTCTCAATACCTTGCCCATGTTAGCCCAGCGGATACTAGTGTGCTATTAACATCGGAACGATTTGTTTCCTAATCTTCAAGTACTTCTCGAACAAGCTGCCGGTGTTTTAAGATCCCTAGCTCTGATAAGGTTGATCACTGAGTGTTAGGTACTCAATTCTTAATTGTAATTATTTAGCGACGCACCATAGTAGACGCATAGTGAACGGGACTAGTGATGTTTGGGATATGTTATGAGACTAAGAAATCGGTTAGCGATAGAATCTCTTAAGGTGTAGACGTGGTTTATTCTTATTAGTAATACTGAGACAATTGACTGTGGCCTATTTCGTTATTAAAGTATTAGTTAAACTGTTCATCAGCTTTCATCACTTCTGTTCACTTGTTAAATCGATGTGCCTTGTTTCGTGCATGTGTTGGATAGTTAACTGCATTGAATACACCCGAACACTAAAACTCAAACGCCTGCTGAGTAATTGAGGTTGACTCCAGTACAGCCTGAACCAAGCATTCATTACATGAGATAATTGGGTCAATAACATGTTTGATATTCAATGCAGTTTTGTGCAAACCTTCCTGTGTAGAGTTTAAGATTGGGTTATTGTTCTTTAATTTATTTAAAAAAAAACTGTTTCGCTCAGTCAAAGCACGGGCTCCATCTGTTGTTACAATCGTCATCTTGTTCCAAGCCAAACCAACTATTTCAATACTGTTCTTCATGACACTGGTCACTGGCCTAACTTTATATCTTTTGACTTTATGTTTCGAAATATTGCCAATAAGCATAATCTTCATTTGCTTTAAACGTTTTTAGATGTCGTGCAATTTCTTTAGCCTATTTATAAGTCATTAAAAGATATTATAATTTTTAAATTTTATTTTCCCCTCTTCATTATATGTGTAATTTATGGTCACACCTGAATTCCGTGGTTGTTTGCGGGAAGCATAAAACACTCTGGCATAATTTGCCCACCCCTGATCTAGATTTACTGCAGATAATATATCATGACTCATTGACTGATGCTAACTAGTTGATACAGTTACGCTTGATACTATTATTTATTTATTTTTTACGATTTTTTTATGTGAAGTTATATCATATGATAAACTTACTTTCTTAATAGTATAAAAATTGATTGCTTATTTATACCTTTATTTTAGCCTATGAATAAGATCTAAGTCTTAATGTCTGAATTTCTTCATTCTTAAGTGGTATAGATTTCTTTAGTCTTAATACTTGAAGCCTGAAATTATTTTGGCTTAAATTCCAAAGTCTTAATTAATTTAACGATAATGTCGGTAGCTGGAGTGTATAAGTTTTAGTTTACATTTCTCAAGTTTATTCTTTAGTTTAAAGCTGGCGTTTGATTAAATTTTGTATTAGTCATAATTAGATCTAGTCTAAATCTAGATCTAATAGTAACACTATAACACTTATTAACTAGAGTCAGGCTAAGCTATTTTCTATTAAGAATTTCATTTAATCTTTTAATCTATTTTAATCTATTTAAGAATATAGTCAAACTAAGGAAACAAATCTATAAATATATCACCTGTAGTCTCCATTTCATAGATCTACACGTAGGCTCTAAATAATATTGGAAAGATGCCGGTTCCATTAAAAAATACAAAACATTGTTTCAATTCTAGATCTAATTCTACTTTTTTGATAGCCAGATAGGTTTCCGAGAAGAATCACTCTCAGTTTCGATGTTAAAAAGCTCATCAAAGTAGTGATTCTTTAGTAAAACTAAAAACATAGACATAAGCTATATATTCTATGTCTTTCTGTATTAGTAATATTAAAGCGTGTTATAAAATAATTACTAAACAAAAAGAATGCATGCCTTCAGCACGCTTTGTTGATCGTCATTGATTTTTCTTTTCTGTTCCTTTAATAAATAGTCATAGATCTCAAGAGGAACTTTCTTACAGAAAGAGCAAAGAAATAAAGTTCCTCTTCCAGACGTAGCGATCTGTTTGGCTGATGACGTAAAGGTCATCTGTTTTTGCGGCTGACGATTAACGAGTGTGCCATGTGGCCAGCACAACGATCAACCAGGGTGGACTCTGAGTGCCCAAAGATACCGAAATAAAAAAATCCAGTCTTCACTAGGATTTGATCCCGGGACCCCGGTTCGGAAGCCAAGCGCTCTACCGCTTAGCCACCGCACCTCTTTTGCTTAGCAAATTGAAATTGTTAACTGTAGTTTTGCTTAGGTTTTATTGAAAGGGGTTCAACTGCTGTTAGGCAGATCTGCCGTGTCTAATGTATATTAACCAAAACTGTAGTAACACTCATCGTAATCTAATTACACCGGCGAAAGGTCGAACAAATCAATATAAATTAGTCGACGTTGATAATGATTGTCGACTAAGAAGTTAAATAGTAACGAAGGGAAACGTCAAATGTCAGCGTACTCTCTACAAGCTTTCAATCCAGTGTTTCTCAAACTGTGTGCTGCGGCACACTAGAAAAGAGAGACTTTTTACAATAGACGATGAAATGCGAGTTAGTTTGTCGAATTTGGAGCCTCGATTAGATCACATTTGCTCACAAAAACAGCCACACCATTCAAATTAAATGTAATACTTAAAAACAGGTCAAATATTTTTTTCTTTTTATTATAAAACAACTGTCGATCTACGTGATGTGCCGCGACATTTTTGTAGTTTTTTTTTACTGTGCCGGCAGACAAAAAAGTTTGAGAAACACTGTTCCAATCTCTAAGGCAGGGGCTCTCAACCTGTGGGTCGCGACCCCTGGGCGGGAGGGTCGATTGACGATTTGCCAGGGGTCGTCTGAGACCATCGAAAATATGGATTGTTATTGTCTTTCGTCTATTGTCGTATGCGTGTGTGTAGATGGGGGGGTCGCCCCCGACACGCGGGGGGTTGTAAAAATGGCTGAGCATTCTCTAAGGCGTCCTAAAAATAGTCTGTTTACATTGGCCTATATTTCGCTATCTCTTCCTAAATCCTAGTTGTTGTTTTTTTATTACTAGTCACGTCATTGTCAAAACAACACTAATTCCTATTCGTGCATTAATACCACAATCCCCCCTTCCACCTTTGGCTTAGGCAACCCATTCCTTACTCTTATAGCACTACGGAAGAAGGGGTATTTGTAAAAATTAGTCCTAGCATATGGAAAGAGGAATATGTCTTTATCTTTGTGTCTTTTTTGAGAATTTTACAAGTTTTGTTTTTGTATTCAAAGAGTATGGGCTTATCATAGCTTCCTTATTATGACAGATAATGATGTTTAATCCCTTTGCATGTATTTATGGGTTGCACAACTTCTAGCGATGAGGTAAAATGTACTAGACAGTTGTCACTTGAGTTTGGTAGAGAGCGGATGAATGCTGTACATCAGTGGTCTTCAACCTTTTTTGGCCTACCGCCCATTTTTCGTATTTTTTCTATTAAAAATTCCCCCAGCGCCCCCCTCTAAGAAAAACACTTACAAAGAATTGCGAAAAGACATATATAAACAAAATGTCATCTATTTTTTAATTTTTATGCAGTCAGTAACATTTATCCCACACGGAAGACAACCGCAGGCCAAAGGCAATCTTCTTTGGCGAGCTTAGAGTGGTACGGAGATACTCCCCCCCCCAGTAAGCGCTATAAGGATCCACTCAGGCGCCATTTTACCCTCTTTGTCATAGAGAAAAGTACCTGACCTAGTCATGAGCATTGATATCAGTTTCAACAGGTTGAATACAAGTTTTTGAAGGGACGTCTTATGAGTCTCACGGTGCTGTAGTAGTTTTGACCGAGTTCTGTGATTAACCAATTTTAACTTTTAATATTTAGTTAATATAATTAGAAAACTTGGACAGCTGCTAACTTCACAATTATATGTGTAAACAAAAGTAGACTTACAGACATACATACAATCACTAAACCCATTTAAAAATGCAAGAGTTCCATTTAGTTGTAAAATAACAAAGGTATACTTTAATTTTAAAGCATATACATTTCACAACAACTCGGAAGGTATTTAATTCATAATATTTTCCTTTTTATATATTATTCTAACATGTGTAGCTGACCTGGATAAAGCTTTTCTGCTGAACGGAGTTGGCCCGCAAACATATGTTTGTTTACTAATGATAGCTTAGTCTGAGGGAAAGTTGGGGCACTACACAAGACTCTTTAACGGTTTTTCCCCCTTCCTGTCTGTCATAACCCTTGTATAGAATCTCTAGTCATGAGCATTGATATCAGTTTGAACAGGTTTAATATAATGTTTCAGAAGGGACGTCTTATGAGTCTGATGGTGCAGTAGTAGTTTTGACCGAGTTGGAAATTGTCTTTTATTGTAAGGGTAATTAAAAGTTGTTTGTAAATGGCATCTCCTGACTGACAGATCTTGTTGCATTTTCAGAAACGTATTTTTTTTTATTTTTTTTTTTTTTGGAAAGCGCGTTAGATACCCTTGGTTTAATACTTATAAAGACGGCGAAATGTATTTTATGAGAGAGAACCGTGACATAACTAAAGGCGTTAAATCCATGTAGCGCTGGGGGAAAACACTTCTGACACTCAATCTGCCTCCGACAGAAATGAAAACACTTCTGACACTCAAGCTGTCTCCGACAGAAATGAAAACACTTCTGACACTCAATCTGTCTCCGACAGAAATGAAAACACTTCTGACACTCAATCTGTCTCCGACAGAAATGAAAACACTTCTGACACTCAAGCTGTCTCCGACAGAAATGAAAACACTTCTGACACTCAAGCTGTGATCAAATTACTAAAGGACAAGAACATATTTTGTAGGTGCAATTATCATAAAGTGTCTCCACTTTGTAGTCGATTCATGCATGTTCGGGTGCCTATGATATCGCAGAGATTGAATCTAAAATCCGCTATTTTATATCAGAAAAAAACAAACAAAAATATTTGCACTTTAAGCAATTAACACTTTGGCTGGCAAACAAGGAGGAATTCCTTAATACTGAAGCGAAGCGAACATTGCGCTGGTTTAGACATATTGTTAGACACGACTATATATTAAAATTATCCTCTGTAAATGTAAAAAAAAATACAAAGTTAAGCTCGACGTAAAAAAATTTGACAAGCCTTCTCTTCATTTCCCATCAGAATAGCTGCTAAACTGAATGAGTGAAAAGATATTGTTTGCGAACCGTATCAGCAGCGCCGCAACATTATTTCAGAGATAGATAATGATAAAAAAAAAGTTCAAAGAGATTAGCACTAAATATATTTTCGAACGAAATTGCAAGTTTTAGATTATAATAATACAGATATTCATCTGTTTAAAATAAATAAATAACAAACTATTTAAAAAAAGTAAATATTCATCTTTAGAGATTCGAACCCTCATCTTTTGCCATGGCAAGCTAACGTTCTACGCAAGTGCCACACGATCGACAAATGAATATTGTAGTTTTTTTTATTTATTAAGTAAATTTAATTTCCTACTGAAAGATTGATCTACAATTTCATATTTTTAGTATTTTGAAAATATTGCTTTAAACTGAATAGCTTTATTTAAATTAATATTTTTTTATGTTTTAAAACATTATTATTATAAAGAAAGAGATTTTTTAATGCTGACACTATATTTCACCTTTAAAATTCTAAATCTAGTAATAGTTATGTATTTAAAAAATAGATGACATCTTTTTCAAGAGTTATTCATTCTTCAATGAATTAACTGTCCGTAATTTCATTTCTATTTGAATCTAATTATAAAATTGTAAACAAATTACAAATTAATAAATCAGAATAGAATATTATGCCATTAAAATATTTTTAAAAAAAATTGCATTTATAGATATAGAGCAGTTAGATCTAATGTACAAATTGTTTTTGCGTGTAATTGAAATCAATAAGATAATCTATTACTAGTAGATTGAGAAGACGATTCTTTGATTCGTATTGCTGTACATCATTTGTAATTTCTTTGCCAGTGTTTCATATTTCTTAAGTTAGCGTTTATCAGAATAAATAAAATGTTATATTAAGGTTTGAAACAACACACTCATACTGAAGAAATAACCGATTGACGAATAAACTGAAAGATGGTCGTCAAGAGATAAGTTATCAGCGGCAAGATCATACGTATTCTAATCGTTTTCATCTCTCAAAAGATTCCCACTACTTTCACCACGCCTTCGACTTTGATTATAAATTATAAGCGCAGAGCGGTGTGAACATAATTATTCAGATTGTACTTCTATCTCTCAAAAGGTTTTCCCTACTTCCACCACACCTTGACCTTTGATCATTATATCACGCAATATGCGCAGGATACTATTGACGTTCGTACAACAAATAGAAACAATATAACTAAATACAAACTCCGCTTTAAAATATAGCTACTTAATGAAATATATTCTTTCATTTCTCAAAAGTCTGACTCTGAAGAGAGAATGGTGAACACTATAAAAAATATTATAACATGTCAAAAATATTAAAGAAGAACTCTAAATAAACTTTTGTGTTTATTAGTTGAAATTAGGACTCAAAGGCAAAGTCTTAACAGCACGATTACACAACGACTATGGAAAAAAAAATAATTGGGGATGAAATGACCGGGGATGAAATAACTGTTCACCCTTAGAAGGTAGCACCAGCGAAAGTCAGGAAAACACTATATATTTGTTTAGTAATTTTCATTAAAAAATCAATTAATCAAAAGTTTCACTTATGCTACAAATGTTATAAATGACTTTTTCATGTACAATTGTTCATAATGCAAAGAGTAGTTCAAACTTATCACTACACATTTTCCTATTCAAATCCGATTAGACGACAATACTTGTATACGAAATAAACGATTTGGATTAGTTGCTTCCACCTATGTGTTTCTATTGTCAACTGTTAAACGATGATAGACTCTTAGACTAGGCAGGTCATTAGATGCTGTCTCAACCGAAACTGAACGGCATTTCGAGATCACAAATATATTCTAAGAGCTTAAATGATAAATATCAGGTGGCCGAGCCTTGCTCGGTTTAATAATTTCATAAGAAAGGTTATATACCCGAAGTCATTTTGGGATTTTTTTTATAATTACGAAAATGAACGATCAAATAAAGACTACTAATCTGAAGAGTTTCTTAAGTGTTCTGTTTGTTCTAAATGTAAATTGGTACGTTCAAACATTTAATTTTGGAATTAGTATATTCAATTATGGCTTTAGTACGAAACATCGAGTGACGCAAATTCCTACGTTATTGGGTAAAACTGCAAAGACTTTCTTCCAAGCCAATAATAGTAGGCCTACGATAGTTTTACGCTGTCTAGACTGTAAGAGGACTTAAGAGACTTGATATTTAATCGCCATGTGCAATTACATATAGAACAAACAGAACACTAAAGAAACTCTTCATATTATTTTACGGGGTATGTGCCCTGCTCAGCCAGACTGTCAGACTATAAGAAGTTCATACCGGCTTTTGCCATCCATCTATCCCAGTGGTGCTACTTGTGCTACAGCCCATGGAAGGATATGGCCTGCTTTTACACATCCGTCCATTCAGATATCTCATAGGCCTTTCGTCACCACACCCTAACCCCAAGTTTTTTACTGAGGTTTATAGTTAAATCAAAAGTGGCTGCAGCGTACGCAAACTCGTTGACCGCTAGCTAGATATCTTGTTCAGTGTGAGAAAGTAAGGCGTAGAGCAACTGTGTAATCACCATTTCCTTTGTTTTGGTACGGGACATTAGACACTGAAGCATGAACACATGGTCATAATTTTACCAGCAAAATAATCATTATAATAAGGCTTGACATCAAATTCGAAGATTAATGAGGAATCTACACCGCTCTACGCAATTAAAGTGTAAACAATTTATTAAGCACTTAAAACGCAATAACTAATCATACATCGGTACATTTAATTTCATTACTTTCCTTCCATAGTTCTATAATAAATCAATCTTCAATAAGATGGTGCGCAAATGTTTAATTAGGTCCATTGATACTTTAAAACTCGTTCTTGTTTGCATTGTAGTAAGGTAAGCCTAGTGACGTAAGCAGCGTTTTTCCCGTTTACGTTTATGGAAAACTTTCATTCATAAATTCTCCATGTCATTCATAAAACCTTCAAACCAAAATAACTTTTTCGATAATGAGACATTTTTCAAACCGATATAACGGTCAAACTCGAGTTTTCCCTATGTGGCCAATGAGTTGAGAATTTTTTTCTCACTAACATTTAGATACGTTGAAATTTTAAAGAAAATCGTTAGAGCCGTTCTCGAAATAGAAGATATATATATATATATATATATATATATATATATATATACAAGAATTGCTCGCTTAAGAGTATATGATAATTAGTATCATAAAGATACATGTAAAATAATGAGTAACAAGTCCTAGTTTATGACAACTTGGTTTTCGAAGTTGGTGACAATAAAATCTCCGATCGCGGGGCCCACCTCCGGCGCGGGGCCTGGTGTGTTTGCCCCACTTGTCACCCCCTAAGGCCGCTACTGGTACATATACTAGTGATGTCGGCATGGATCTTTAAAATGTTTCTTGCTCATATTTCAGAAATATTCATGTATATTACCATTGGTATCAATAATGTACTCTTGTGTTTACGTTTATGTCTATAAAAACAAAATTTTGTTTAAAAAAAAAGGGAAAAAAGAGGCCTAAGGCCCAAGGATTCATAGAATGATAAGGCTAAAACTTAACAACGTAAATTCAGAGGTTTCCTTTTTAAAATTACTTGCTGTGGCTTTTTACAGGGAGACGATAATTTACCATATATTTAACACATTATGCAGATTCTTGTAGATATTTAGCCAAAATTTATTTTTTCATACTTAAATTGTTAAGTTATGTAGCTTTTGTTATACAAAATACTATATTTACACACAATGTTTAATAACTTTTATAGAGAAAAAATATATTTACTGTGCATTATAAGTTGGTCCTAATGTAGGACATTTAATAATGTTATAAGTTACATTATTATATTCTTGTCTCATTTGGCGTATCGAGGGCTAGATAATTGCATGGCGGCGCCCATCCCTCTCCATGCTTGACCACAGCCGAGTACCTCCATTTTGGTGGTTCGCCTTGGTCCTGAACATGAGGCCGTTGTAGTCCATCCTGGGACTCTTCCGCCCTGGCCAGTGACCTTAATCTAGAAGGCCTTTCGCCCAGTGGTGCCATGTTATCACCACCCCCTCACATGGTTTAGTCCGCCAGCTGAAGCGGTTTTCCAGGGCATGGCGCTTGGAGCCACATGTGAGAGATTTAGGGGTTGGAAGGGGACCAGTGAGGCCGTCCACTTAACGGTGCAGCATGCCGGACCATCTAAGGTACTACCCCTTTCCAATACCCCCTATGCAGACAGAGAAAGCGGTGGGAAGACAACATCAAAGAATGGACAGGCCTACCATTGAACGAGGTTTTAATCAGGGCAAAGGATAGAGAGGAATGGAGAAAGATGGTCCACAAGTCTTGCTTGGTGCCCCAACGGTCCACCAGACTAAGGGATAGGTAACAGGTAATTATATTCTTACCTTTCGGCGACAACTAAGACTATAATGTATGTAATCTGGATGTAGATACATTAACCTGTTTGTCTTTTTAAAAATGCAAGAGTTCCATCAAGTCGAAAAAAAAAATTTGACAAATAATTTTTTTTTTCCTAAATTTATTTAGACAAAATATATTTTTATCATTATCTATCTCTTAAATAATGTTGCGGGGCTGCTGATACGGTTCGCAAACAATATCTTTTCACTCCTTCAGTTTAGCAGCTATTCTGATCAGAAATGAAGATTGTAAGATTGTAAGGGTAATTAAAAGTGGTTTGTAAATGGCTTCTTCTGACTGACAGATCGTGTGTCATTTTCAGAAACTTATTGGGAAGCGCGTTAGATTCCCTTGGTTTGATCTTATAAAGGCGTTAAACCTTTTTACGTCAAGCTTAACTTTGTATTTTATTTTACATTTACAGAGGATAATTTTGATATATAGTCGTGTCGTGACCAGACCGGCCCCATTTGGTGCCGGCCCACCGGACATTTGCCCGTTAGCTCAAATAGCTAGTCGGCCCCCGATATAGTGTCATGACTACATTGCGCAATTTCAGTTGGCGCGATATTGTGTACCATAGGACACGATGGAGAAACAGAGGAGAGATGGAAAAAAAACAACCGCCTGAGATGTGATTATTATTTTCGCTCTAGATGTAGTTTCTAATTGATTATTAAACGTTATATTTTGTAATCCTTTCGTTGATGTTCTTTGTAAAGCTGGTACTTGAGCTTGGTAGAGAGCTGACGTATGCTGTACATGACTCACTTATTAATTAATCATTTGGTGCTGCTAGAGAGAGGACTTGCTTTATATCCATTCAATTCACAGTAACCTTTTCTAATGACGTATTTTTCAGAATATAGTGTTACTGTCACATAAACAAATTATGTATTTGTTAGTTTGCACAAGTCAAAGGTCAATCCTCTTTGCTGACGAAGTTATTTATAGTTATTCCAAGAAAAGCTTGGCTCGATCTGGAAGATTTGATTCTATTGGTTGTTTTAAAAGAAGAAGTCACCTGACTTCCGCCTAAAGCTTGGAATCTGAGCGCGAATTAATCAGTGACGAAAGTAAACTCATAGGAGCAGGTTGTGCCTTATTTGAGCTCTGTTTAATTAGCCTTTGTGATTTTATTTCATATTATTTGATCTACATTGTACATAAGTTGTACTTACGTTTTGTTCAAATAAAGTTCCTAAATATTGTTTTCTACAAGAAAGTCTTTTTAATTGTGAATTCTAGATCTACATTTATTCAACTAATTCATTTACAAGACTTGAATCAAATTGCTTGTCATCAACCACGTGTTCCAGTTAGATTCCCCGGCAATCACAAGTATACTCTCCTATCGGACAGCAACTTTATTATTACATCTCAAGTTAAAGTTGGTGAAGTCTTTATTCATCATCGACAGAAGAGATATTATTATATATGGCACCTTGACGATAGGAAAGGTCTTGTGACAGTTACTTATGTACAATGTTTCTCTACTAACAATCTGTAATTGGATTCCTCTCTATTTTCTACAAACTCACGTTTCATTTGGTTTATTGTAACTCTTATCGTGCCAGTAATTTCCAGCTCACAAAACAACACATGTAAGTACCCAGGATAACATCTGCACTAAAAAAAAATGTTACAAGGCTTGGAACAAACTTAAACTTCTTTTTAAACAAATCTAGATATGACTTTAATTAACTTGTCAATAAAAATACAATTGAGTCATTGATAATTTGAACACGACATAAATTACTCCAAAAAAAGCACGTCTTTTTGTCACGCATCTCTTACTTGCTCACTCTATCCTCAACTTTTACCACCCTAATTATGAGCTCAACTACGTTTGACCACATAGTGATCTCATCAGAATCTTTTCAGCCTGGACAACCTAATCATCTTCTCTTACTCCTTTACACCCCTCTCAATAACAAAGTGAAGCAATACTACAGTCAAGTTTTTTTTTTTTCGAGTGGGGTTGAACCTCGAAAACCCTTCGCTACACCCATGCATCTTCCCAATCTCTCGTTTCCAATAATTAGTTTGTAATGTTTTTGTCTTTTCTTCTCTTGTTTAGTAAATTCTATTTGATGGTACGGGGAAGCGGCGACTGAGTGGTTGATCGCTTGGCTTCCGGACCTAGGGTCCTGGGTTCGAATCTCTGCGAAGACTAGGATTTGGAATTGTGAGATTTTTAGAGCGCCCCTGAGCTTAACAAACACTAAAGGTTACCTGACTTTAGTTAGATAAAGAAAGGTAGTCGTTCTAGTCAAATGAACTCTACTTGTTACCCTTTGGCCTTAGAAACAGAAACAGATGAACCTAACATAAACTTCCCCCATGTATACTTATATAGCAAGGTAGGAAAGGAAGACTTTAATTTTATTTGATGGTATTGACCAGGATTTTTTTTTTGACACTTTTTGTGTGTGTGTTCGCCGTGACAATGAACTCTGTGACACGAGTGAACATGTTTATTATAATGTTTGCAATCAATAAAACAACAAAAACAAAAAAGAATATTTATATGATGTAAAATATAAAGTACAATTAGGTTTACAATTCTAATTATCTATCGCTAACCAGCTCAATGTAGAAGAAGTATAGGAATTAGTAGAGCATGAATACCTAAAATAATTTGTTGTTACGCTATCGATTGTAACTTGAACCGATGGGCCGTAGTTCCCACTTGTTGAGATACTTGTCAAAGAAGTAAAGACAATCGGAGGTTTGCTGTAGTTATGCTGAAAATTTATAATGCCGGACCTACAAGGCTCAGATCCTCTTTGTATATTTTGAGACTTGATCTCCTCAAGACGTTTCTCGTAATTTTTGATCTCCTCAAAACGTTTCTCGTGATTTGAAATATATTTTACCAAGTCAGAGATGGATGGCTCCCGCGAGATGACTGTTAGAGTAGATCTCAAATTGACGGGGTGGTTTTCATGATTTAGGGCAAAGATTTCGCAAGTGTACTCTCCAGACTCTGCGTCGTCTGGGTAATTAAAAGTGACCTCCAAGAAACCTTTCTCCAGGTGGTTAGTTGATTCACTCGTGCTGCCGTTCAGAGAGACAGAACCTTTAAACATGGTCCCAGCTGTAGCTGATTCAAAGGGCGTGACATCAGCAAGCGGGTCAAACTGGTTCGTGAGCTTATTAAATTTGCTAATAATGATAGACATAACATGGGTGACGTCAGCTTCTGTCTGAAAGGTGGAAGCTGTGGTTGCTGGGTTTGAGGTTTGGACAGTAGAATCTGTTGTTGTATCCTGTAAGAACCATGGGTTTGTGGTAATAGTATTTCTCGCGGTCGTTGTAACTGGTGTTCTATGTGTTGTAGTTCGCCAATAAGCTGTTGTTGTTGTGTGTAAGTAACTCGAAGACGCTGAACTGAACTCTTGTGCAGAACATCGAAGTGTCAGATTTTTGGTTAGTACTGGGTTGATGATCAAAGGAGTGGCTTGAAAGTTTATTTGAGATGCATCTGAAAAAAAACAACGGAATAAGTAAAGTTTAACGAAAAAGAAAAGAAAGATAATTCAAACTAGACTCGTTGGCCCAGAAACAATTTGCTTAGATGCAGTTAGGCGACTTATGGTAGCAGTTAGGCGAATCCTTATGGTAGCAGTTAGGCGAAT
>JADKLZ010001913.1:30162423-30174547 GCA_021533235.1 Biomphalaria straminea
CTTATGGTAGCAGTTAGGCGAATCCTTATGGTAGCAGTTAGGCGAATCCTTATGGTAGTTAGGACCTAAGGCATTCACCTAACTTGCCTAAAATAGCCTCCACACTATAATTAATGTCTACGGAATTTAGGCAGTTTAATAGCATTTAATAAATATATAAATTAAATTAGATTAAATTAATAAATTAAGTTAATTACAAAGCTCTTGTGATCTTAAATTAACACTATAAAATGACAATCCATTGACAATCAATAGCCTCATAGACTATATATATATATATATATATATATATATATATATATATATATATATTATAAAAATATGTAGTATTTCTTTACAAATCAAACATTTGTATTTATACCACGTGGCTATAACTATGGCGTCAAAACGTCAATTCAAATTCAAATTTTCGAAGCATTTAAAGAAATCCATTTTATATAACTTACATACCAAGAAGACACACAAGGTAGAAAAAGAAAATTATAGATATTGTATTTCTCATTTTGAGGTCTCTAAGGCGTCCAAAATAGAGCAAATGTGTTCTTTTTTCTCTAATCTGCAAAGCTTTTAAAATTAGTTTAGCCACTTATATAGGCACTGCTTCTAGTTTTGGTTTCGTTTTAACAATTTAGAATTTAAAAACAACACAAACGATAAGACGAAACAAATACGTACAGAAATTATAAAAAGACACTTGAAGTGTTCTTGAGCTTAGATTGCACATTGCAGTTTAACTGTTATGATAAATACTTATTTCAAGTTGTTCACCATTCTTAAAACTAATAAAAGATAAGATATTACTTGACTTAACACTTATAGATTAAAGTACCAAATGACAGTATTAATATCTTTAATGTAAGCTTACAGTTACAAGACGTAGTGACATTAAGTAGGTCAACCCTTTTGATGAACTTATTTGTACTACTACACTAAGCCAGTCACGACTTGTCTTTAGAACAACTCTTTGAACACTAAACTGATTTCTATGAACGTATGTTTCAATGGTATATTTAAGAAAAAAATTTTACATTTAGCAAAATTAGTATTTAGTGCAGTAAAGATTTATTTTAGCTTTCTTTATATAAACTCGATCAATTTCAACTGAATTACAGTTGGCATTCATTACAGTTATTAAAAAAAAGTGTTGTTCTTTCGATTTCTCCTTTTATAAAGCATGGCGTTTAATTTGTTTGTTAATAATTGAAAAATAAAAGGCTAGATTTTCAACAAATTTTTAAATTTTTACACCGCCCCGATTCCATCCTTCAAAAGATAATCCTGTACTGTAAGACTTAAACAAAATAAAACAATAAATAAAATAATCTTGTTCAACATTAGAAAGAGAACAACACTTTTGTAAGTATCAGCTGAAGATTAGCAGTTCTTCTAATGGAATGGTGATGTTTTGTTTTCCCAATTAAATCTTTCTAAGCTAAGCAGCAAATTTGACAATTAACCACTTGCAATCTATCGTGTCAATCTATGGTCATGTAACAAGATCTTCGGGGCTCGCAAAGACCTTCCTCCAGGGAACAGTACCAGGAAAAAGAAGAAGAGGCAGACAGAGAAAGCGATGGGAAGACAACATAAAAGAATGGACGGGCCTACCACTGAAAGAAGTTCTAATCAGGGCAATTGTGTCCATCTATGGTCATATAACAAGATCTTCGGGGCTCGCAAAGACATTCCTCCAGGGAACAGTACCAGGAAAAAGAAGAAGAGGCAAACAGAGAAGGCGATAAGAAGACAATTTTAAAAAAATGGACGGGCCTACCAATGAAAGAAGGTCTAATCAGGGCAAAGGATAGAGAGGAATGGAGAAGGACGGTCTACAAGTCTTGCTTTGTGCCCCAACGGTCCACCAGACTAAGGGATAGGTAACAGGTAATAGGTCACATGTCGTGTCACATGTTTCAATCTCTAGAAAAAAATTATAAAATTTCTAGTTCACTTCTTAAAATACACAAAGTGTAGAAAATGGCCCTTAAAAAAATGTTGAAAAGTCATCGTTCGTATGTTAGGCCCTCACTTTTTTCCCTGATGGATTGGTACCATGACCTTTAACATTTGTACGTTAATGAAATGGGACTCTAAATGTAGAATCTACCTGCAAAACTGAAAGTATCTTTTACTCTTTGCTGGAACATGATAATAAGCAATTAACATATTTGTTTTATAAAGAAGTATATATTAGGCTATACTTTATGAGATATTGTCTCCAGATCTAGATAGAATCTAAATTGTTTAAACAATCACCATCAGAGTCAAAGAGAAGAAAAACTCAATTGTTTCCGGCGGCCCTGGATGTGGCAAAATATGTAGGTCACAGCTGGGACTGCACAGCCACGGGAAACACTGTATTCCTCACTAATCTTCGGACTCGAAGACAAGCCTATTATTATTATTATTTATAAAGAAAGTGTCTGTTTAAAAAAAAAACAACACATTTATATGTATCATTATTATACAAATATAGCGACATTCTTGATTTAAGACGCAAATAAAAGATTGTTAAACTACGCCTAGAGATGGATGATTTATAAGAATATTTACCAAACAAGAAATAAAAAATGAGTCTTTTGGGGATAAGGCTAGCTATAACGTTGATCACATTTTAAATATAAGAAATGAAGTAATTCCTTTATGTGTTAAAAAATGCTTCAGATTTCTTATTAATTAATGTAATTACTAGACTACGGGTTTCGTCAAGTCAATTTCATTTCGTTTTTGTACCATTTCGGTCATGTGACCTGTGACACGAGTGTCGAAAATTAAAATGACCCACAGGTAGAATTAAGTTGAGCATCACTTATCTATAATAGTTCGAGAAGTTTCTCAGGGAAGTAATCCAGTAGGGCATTAATAGGTACATTTCCTCAGTTATATCCCCTTGAACCACAATGTATACTGAGGGAAAAAAAATTATATTGATAGTAGAAAACTCTTCTATGTTAAATAAAAAAAATTAAGTCAGGTTTGCGTAAGCGTTTCGTTTTATGAGTATATTTCAGTGTTTCTCAAACTGTGTGCCGCGGCACACTAGTGTGCCGCCGAAGATTTGCAGGTGTGACGCGAGAGTTTTCAGAACTTTGTAAATTTGTAAATTTGTATCGAATTTGGTAATATTTGGTAGAATATGCCTTAAAGATGACAATCTTCACTATTTTTAGAAGACTTTTTATGGCTTTTCAGGAAGATCTAATAATTTCAGGAGATTTCCGCCAGCCCCATGGAAAATCCGTTATAAGTTATAATGGTTTAATTTTATAACTTACACTTTGAATTAGCACGGGGCCTATGAAAGTGCGTGGCCCACTGTGGCCTCTTAGCTTCTTGCATGGACCTAAGGTCGGCCCTGCTACAATACCAACCATATAAAACATCATTGATTGAAATTGTTCCAATATAGTTTTTAAAAAAAAAAATGCAGTTGCAATTTCCTTTGTCTCTTGATATTTTATTTTCGTTGTACAAGACTAAACTAGAACAAGCTGGACAATTTTTGTGTAAAGCTTATATTAACTCTGTCTCGCTGTACCACTGACCTATATATATTACACTAGACTGAACATGGAGATCTCTCAAAGCGCCGCACAGAAACGTCGTGAAAAGCTAAAAAAAAAAACATAAAGAACTAGACCAAATACACAACAGAGCAGTGAGATTTATAATAAACGAATATTCCAATTTTTTCAATTAGCACAATGTATTCTATATTTTAAAAGAGTAAATTAGCTATACAGCTAAACATAAAACACTAAACCGTAATTAGCAAAAAAAATTTAAAACAAGCAGTTTTTTTTTTTTTTCAAGTATTTTATCAGCTCTGTCTGTCTGTTAAGAATAAGTTTATATCACAGATCTGTATATATATATTACACATAGACTGAACATAAAGATCCCTTAGCAACACACAGAAGTGTGGTAAAATACTTCAAGAAAACGTGAACAGACTAGACGACATACAAAATAGAGACGTGAAAATGTTTATTCCAACTTTATTGATTTATTTAAATAACTAAATTTAGAAATAATACAGGACAGAAGAATAAAAAGTACAGTAGCTATAAAACATAAAAGACTAAATAATAATTTACATATAGAAAAACAAAACCTAATGAAATACTCAAAAATGACACAAAGCTTTTTTTATTCCATACGTACAAGCGCTCATTCTTCCCTAGTGCCGACCAATGATACGCCCATAGAGTTAGACTTGGGAGGAGATGCGCAATAATTTATTGAACATTAATTTATTAAACACTTGAATCAATAATGCATCGGCGCTAGCACTTGCACCCACCTGGATTCTGACTAAATCTACATCTACGTAATAAAAACCAAACAGATCTAGAAGATGTATTTTATCATAATATAAAAAAAAATGGCTAAAATGTGGCTACTCAGAATTCATAGGCGTGCAAGTAGGCCTACATGGTTGGTCATCAAATCCTGATATGCCTAGGCTACTACTTCATTAATCTGTGGAAGCACTATTTGTTCAGTTGTACTTAGAAGTTAGTTGATTTGACGGTGCGAAAAATGGCTACTCAGAATCCAGTGGGTGCAAGTGCACCCCTTTGCACCCTCCTACGTGCCCCATGCCTAGTGCCATTAGAGAATGAAATGGGTTGCCTGAATCAGCAGCGGAAGATTTTAAGCCATTGACTAACATGCATGACTAGATTGACACATTGAATGAGTAAGGCGTAATTATCTTCTTTTTTTTTTAAGTAACGTCTGTAATATATATGATAGGACAAGAAGATAAAAACCTGAAACAAGGCGTTTTGTAATCTAGTTATAAGAAGTCTTTTTTTTTCAACTCTAACCTATATACCATATACTTTAATAACTTGGTATTGTTAACGTTAAGAAATGACAGCAAATCAAAGCAATGGAAAACCGAAACTGTGTGAATAAATAATAAGGGAGATATAGTCACACAAGAACGTGGGGTTCGGATGGAAACGGTCGTATGAGGAGAAAGTCAGGACAGAATCCCCATTGGGGTACCCAAGGACTGGGTCATTTATTAAGTTATAATTAAGCTTTCCAATGTACATTCGTGCCCCCCCCCTTTTTTTTTTGAATCAATTTACTAAAACTTATCGAAACAGGTCAGTGTTGTGTATATGTCTATATAGGAACAAGATTTTTACCTGCTAAATCTATTCATTAAAATAATAACTATAGTCTCGGCTAACGCCAGCCAAGACGTACTTGGAAAGGTGAAGCCATTAATCATCTGGTCAAGAGAACAGGAAGCGAAGCATTCAACAGTTGTTCGGGCTTTAAGCGCCTGTACTAAATTGTCTTACCGCATCAGTTTGTAGGGACGATCTCTGGATCTTATTCAAAAACTTTTGTCTGCAGCTCGAGTTCTATGTCCATGTAATACATTCTTGATTGTGTGTTGTTGTTTTGACTTGACATGTATTTGGATTCATTCTCTTTGTTTTTCTAACGTGAATGTGAATACATCTGGAATTATTTTAATTCTTTAAACAATTTCATTTACGTGTTACGAAGAAATGCTAAACAGGTAAAAATGTATTCAAATTTTCTTATTGAAGTATAATTTATTTAGATAAACGTAGTCTACTAATTAGTCAAACAATTTTCGTTGTTAATTATAAATACAATGTAATAAGACTTTTGATTAGGTAAATTAATAATTAGCTGTAACTGTAGGCCTATAACTGTTTTTTTTAGACATGATAAAAAAAAACTTATAATGCCAAATACATGGTCAGTAGGGGCACCACTTGACCATCACAAAAAGTGTTAGTAAATGTATAGATATATCTATTCAAAATAAATGCATTTTTATTACTTTATTTTACATGTCAAATGTAATAGGACAAACTGACTATAGAGTTTACTATAAAAATTTGTTTCAATCTATGTATCGTATAAAAAAGTTATATAAATCTATTCTATAAAATTTCAGTGATGTGGTATCAGAGTTTCGTGATATTCCTATACCACTTTGGATTTAAAGTGGGAGTGGAACTAGGGTCCAATGTCCAGTTTAATAAGCGTAACACTAATAATAAAATTTAGAATCTATAATTTCGCCGAATTTAATTCACAATGAATGCTTGGCTAAACCTAAGTTTCCTTGCACAATTGACTAATCTCAAGTCTCACTGTCTGTTTGACTAAGCTCAAGTTTCCTTGTATATCTGACTGTATGTTTCGTTAAGCCTAAGTCTCACTGTTACTGTTTCTAAACAGAAGTCTCACTATTTGTTTGGCTATGCTAAAGCTGTGTGTGTGTGTGTATTTGATAAGCTACAGTTTCACTGTATCTCTAGCAAATATTTTCCAATGTTAGCTTTAAATAAGTGTTATTCGGTTTACAAATACTAAAGTTGATTTTTCATCTTTGTTTCTATATCACAATTAGTTATAAAGCAGTATTTTTTTTTTCCAAACGGAGTTAAGTTTTATGAAGAGAATGTGATCGGGGTTGTCGGTCTTTTGTGATGACGTACGTGACTGTCAGCTGGACGTCAAACTCAGGACGTTCCGTAGGGACCCAGACGTATTACTGTCAACGTGTCGGGGTTGGCGTCTGTGTTTGAGAAGCAGAGAGAGGTGTGGGGGGGGGAGAAATAGTGAAAAGAAAATAAGATTTAAAAAAGCTGCTTTCTCGCTCTCCCCCCCCCTCGCTCTCTCTCCCTCTCTCTCTATCTCTCTCTCTCTCTCTCTCTCTCTGTCTCTCTCTCTCTCTCTCTCTTTTGCCTAGCCCCATTTGCACTAGTACAGTGTTACCCAGACTTTCTCCTTCACGGAACACTTCGCACAATCTGAGAATTCAGACGAACACTTTGGATATCTCTTAGAGAGATTAATTTAACGTGGTGGCCTACTAGTTAATTGTTCCTGTATTTCATGGAACACCTAGTCATGACTTGCGCAACACCAGGGTACCGGGGAACACAGTTTAGGAAACTCTGCACTCATTTGTTTCCCTTCATTAGCTTAACCTTTTTGTTTTGTCATTAACTTATTTGGTTAATTTATTCCTCTGGGTCAATTCCTTTGTTCCATTCTACTTTGAAGTGTATAAAATTAGGTCTCTAGGTCTCAGTATCTCATCTGTCCCATGACTTTTGTCGTAGGACTTCTTTTCTTCAGGTAATAGTGGAATCACTGGATAGTCAGGACACATTCCTCGTTCTATATGCTAGGACGAATTTTTAAAAAGCTCCTTCTTCCCTAGCGCTATTAGAGCATGGAAAGGGTTGCCTGCGCTAGCCAAGAAAACTAGTGACTTAAGAATTTAAGTCATTGATTAATATGCATGACTGAATGCATGACGCGTAGGACGTAATCATCTTTTTTTTTGAAGTAACGTCTGTATTATATAAGATAAAAAAAATATATCAATATTAAAAGTTACTATAATTAGAAATATTTCTAATTGGCAGTGTTGTTATCAATCGTTGACGTGTAGATCCAACATAGGTTTTGAAAGGACAATCGCGTTCGGCAATCCCCGAATGTAAGGAATTATTGATTCAAGAGTTTTATAAATTAACTAGTCGACCGGCGGCATAGCATACGCCGCTATTTTGCAGGGCAGGCCTTAGGCACTGCAACATATGCGACCACAGTGGGTCCCACACTTTCTTTGGACCCGTGCTAAATTTTAGGTGTATAAATTATTAAATTGAACCATTTTATAACGTATAACAGATTTCCCGCGGCCTCTTGATTTACCAGGAGCCCCTTGGAAATCTCCTGAAATGTTATTAAATGCTATGCCGCCGATCGAAAAAGTCCTGGAAACTTCCGGACATTATTAAAATCTTTTTAAAGTAAAAAAAAAATATGCTATGCTATTTTGTGAATGAAAGTAGTGCGGATTTGGATGTTTGTAAAATGTTTTACATGTTTCGGATGTTCCTTCAGAGTTGAAGATAGTTACTTCCTAGTCCAAACCTCCCGCAGGACGACGGGGGATGGGAGCGGGCAGGGTTTGAACCCGGGACCATCGATAAATAGAAGCGACAGTCCAGCGTGCAAACCACTCGACCAGGAACACCATGCTGCGCCATGGGATCTTCCCATTTACTTGTTATAAGTAAAGCGAATGCGTGAATTCATGAATAAAAAATCCTATGAAAGGAGCCAATAATAGCTAATTGACCTTAATTTACGCGATATTAAGAATAGAGTTGCACTCATGTAACAATGCTTTAGAAAAACCAATTTGGAGCATCGTCTTTTTCGGCTATATCTAAGGGCCTATACTTTAAATATTACAAATTATGGTAGATCTATACTACATTCGCTTAAGCAGCAATCTTATGGTGGGGGAGGAAGATGCTAGGGTGGGAGATATGGAAATTTTATTTTGCTTTCCTTTTAATCTTACATTTATTGGCCATTAAAAAAAAAACAGTCGCTTTATAAGTTGAATGAATGTGGTTTTGTCTTTTTTTTTTTTAAATATGTTAATGTTTTTCTTCTTAAATATTTTCTGTTAATACTAGATATCTAGTTGTAGACAGTCAGTAAAGTCTTTATTTTCTATGTTTCTGTACATTGTGCCCAGTCGACATCTAGTACATAAATAAGGACAATGTACATCTTTGGTACACTATTATTAATAATCTCACTTAAGGAAACTGTCTCTCCCACTTCCGGCTGGCATGTCCATCAAGTTCGCTTGAAAATCTCGTGCTACTTACGTACCGTAAACATTCTGTTTTCTGAGATTTCTAAAATTAAATTTACTTTAAAAAAAAAAAAAATTCTTTCAGCGTCTAATCAGTAGCGTGAGAGTTTACATTTGTTTCAAAAAGATTTTTAAAAATCAAATTAAATATATGTCAAAATTACTTAACAGTGAATAGCAGCGATGCCCACAAACTAGTAATGAAGGCTGTATCTGGCATTAGACGAGGTGCAACAGGGGCTCTCAAAAATCATGTCAACATTGGCAGGAGTTCAGTCACATTTGGGTGATACATAGCAGCTTGACATGCGGCGTCTATTTTTTTAAACTCATTTTCCCCCCCCCCCCCATTTATTTCCCGGCTGAAAAAAAAGAAACAAATTTGGATACTACCCCCCTGCTTATGTAGCGTGTTACATGAGACCTATCCACTTACATAAAGGGTATTCATTTTAATAATGTTAATTAATATAAGGCATTATACATGTATGTCGTTAATTAGTGTGTTGTTGTTTTTTCGTCTTTATAAACATATTTTAATTTGAACAAAAAGCCGTTTAACGTTTAGTTACTTAAAAGACAGGAAAAAAGAAAATGTATTTTATGTCCGAATTGTAATCCTATCATTCTTATAGTGTTAACGATAAATTAAGCTTAAGGTCAGCAAAGTGTAGACTTAATGAGTTTATAATGTTATAAATACATACATTTCCAGATTGGTAATACGTGGTCATTGGGTTGTAGTAATTGGCCCACCCCTGCCCTAGAGCCCTAGACTGTAAGGAGAGCTGCCTAATGTGAAAACAAAAATTGCGCGGTTCATATGAGATATGTGACTAGTTATTTGAACCATTGAACATAACATGAGAACGCAGAAGTTTAACTCTATTAAAATTGTCGTTTAGAGATACGGGCTAAATTTCCAGTAAGACTCAAAAACATTGTAGTGTTAAGAGTGTGTAGATCTATATCTGTTTCACGACATGGGATTTTATTGGCTTTATGCAACTAAGATTACAGATTTCGACTACTTGATAAATATTAACGTATTCTAGACACGAGTTTGACACATTCACGACAAATGAATGAAAGTAATAACAAGATACTTAATACAACTGGTTGAAGAATTCCATTTTTTTTTATTCACATTGAAGGATTAAGGACGGCGTTAGGCGTAGGCAAACTAGGTAACCGCCTTAGACCTCCGGTTGGAGGGGGGCCTTGCTTAGGACTCAAGAATGTTTTTTTGAGGAAAAAAAATCGAAACATGGATCAAATCTTAAACATAGCATAATTCTATGACAGCTGTTAGACTTTACTATGACTTGAAGTTTATTCGCAAATGTTTAGACTACTTGTTAGTTGTCAGACTACAACTGTTAGAAGTCCATTGTTTCTTCCTTTTGGTAAAATTTCGAAACGTTATTTCTAGTCCGGCGATCATAAATTGTCCACGAAGCACATTAGTGCTATCGGCACTTTATGAATTTAACTTATTTGTTGCTTTAGATCTACATACAGGACGGCCTATAATTTATTGTGTATTTGTATTTTTAGGTCTTAATTTTTTCTATTTTTCTATTTCATTTGGGGCCGCCCTTTTCACTTCGCATAGTTCTACCTAGGGCCTTTAATTACATAAGGCTGGCCCTGGACGGATGATATTATTTTGTCTTTATTACTCTAACAATAAATTTTCAATGCTTCTTGTTCGAAACCCAAGACTTGCTGTTTGTGCAACTGTGCACTCCTATTTTATTACATCATGTGGCTATTTCAACTGTCCCTTATGAAAGTTAAAAACTTCTAGATTATTATTGAATCTACTCTATAAATAAAAGCATTTATATTTGGGAACTTTTGATTTATCCTATCATGTTGTCTTTCTTGAATAATAATAATAATAATAATAATAATAATAATAATAATCTTTATTGTTCGTAAGGAAATTTGTCTTACAATTTGTGCATTATACAAAACAAAACATTATTTAAAAAGAAATGTACATTCACACCAGACTCACTCACAATTAACATATGAAAAGTTTACATTAGATTGGTTCTATTTAATGATCTGATTGCCAGAGGAACAAAAGAGTTTTTGTGTCTGTTTGTCCTTGCTATCGGTGTCTTGTATCTCTTTTGTGATGGTAAAATAGCAAAATCCTGACCCAAAGGGTGATTTTTTATTTCTAGAATCTTCTTAGATTTTGTGAGGATGTTTGCCTCAAACATCTGCCCTAATGGGGTTTGCTTTTTGCCAATGACCTTACCAGCAGCATTTAGGATTCTCTGGAGTTTATTTTTATTCTAAGTGCTTAGATTGCCATACCAGGCAGTGATATTAAATCTGTGATAGTGAAATCTTGATCGTATAAAAGTTCACAGTTTAGTAATTGATATAATCAATTCAGCTGGAGCATTCTTCTTAGCATATGTGGAAAGAGCTTTGCAATTTCAATTAAATGGGATATTAAGTCCAGGAATCTGACGCATAGACAGAGAGAACTGTAGCACTATAAAGCTTGCACTTTAGGCGTGGTCTGAAACACAGAAAACAGTAAACAATATTTATCTCACCTTAAGTTTTTAAGTCTTACATAGGTAGGCATCACAGGAAATGGAATGATATAAATAGAATCTAAATTTAGTCTAATTAATATATTTCCTGCTACGTACGAACTTGTCGTAGCTACCTGCAATCCATTTCTGTCAGTAACAACAAAGAAACATAACTTTTGACTCTAGCTCTAGCTCTTTGCATTATTCTTAAAACACGTTTCATTTAACCAAGTGATGTTAGAAGGTTTTGTCACTGGGTAGATAGATGGGAAGAGTGTTAGTTTTAAGGCAATCTGTCGATTGAGTTACTATCTCTAATATTATACTGTGTGTGTGTTTTTCGCGATCTTTTGAGCTTCTAAAGAAAGTTCCCCGTTCAGACTTTGTGATCTATAAGGCAGATGATGTTAACGTCATGTTTCTATGGCCAACGGTTAACGAGCAGGGTGTCATGTGGCCAGCACAACGACCAACCACTTTTACTTTCCCTAACTAAAGTCAGATACCCATTAGAGTTGGGTGGACTCAGGGGCGACATAAAATCCCGAAATTCAAAATGCAAGTTTTAACCGAGACTCAAACCCAGGACCCCAGGTTTGAAAGCTGAGCACTTAACCACTCAGCCACCGCGCCCATTCTTGAGCTTATGCTGTGGATCTTTCTAGCCATCTCAGTGGAGTGACCATTTTTACCATCAAATTTATCACACTGGTTATTTATTAAATTACATAATAGTATGCGAAGATCTTGTACACAGAGAGGAAGTGGGAGAGAGAGATGCAAAGAGAAAGGGAAAGAGAAAGGAAGATTGAGAGAGAGAGAGGCAAAGAGAAAGGGAAAGAGAAAGGAAGATTGAGAGAGAGAGAGAGAG
>JADKLZ010001913.1:30187734-30200166 GCA_021533235.1 Biomphalaria straminea
ATTGATACAAGTGTATTACGTGAGATCATTGATACAAGTGTATTACGAACAGGTATTGGTGAGTTTTCAAACGTCCCAGACGCACCGGTCAATGTCAAGGCCTTTGAAGGTGCAGCAGTTGATTGCAGTAAACTTTATTTTAAGCCAGGTACGTATCTCCATTACACATAAATATCTTATACCTAAAGCAGTAGGTCTCCTCTGATCAAATAGTATTTTTCAATACATTACATCCACACTTCTATAGCCATCTTCTAAGCTATAACTAAATAAACAAGTTTTATTGTCTAATCAATCTAGGTGTGCTCACCCTACTCACGTTAACAAACATAATTACTATAATATTTTTCATATGAACGGTAAAGCCCTTGTCTGACGAACTAGGGTCCCTGGTTCAAATCCTGGAGAAGACTGTGTTTTTTTTTTATTTCGGGATCCTTGTATGCCACTAAAAATAAAAAGTAAAGCTCCCCTTTCAGGCCTTGTGGTCTATAGGGTAGATGATGTAAAGGTTATCTGATTCTGTGGTCTACGGTTAACGAGGGTGTCATGTGGCCAGCACAACGACCAACCGCCTTTACTTTTCCCCAACTAATTTAAGGTACCCATTAGAGCTGGGTAGTCTCAGAAGCGCCCAAGGATCCCGAAATAAAAATCCCAGTCTTCACCGGGATTCGAACCCGGGACCCCAGGTTCAGAATCCAAGCGCTTTACCGCTCAATCACCGCGCCTCCATTTGTATGCCACTGAGTCTACCCAGCTCTGAGGGAACCTGACATAAGTTGGACAAAAGTACAGGCTGTTCGTCATTGTGCTGGCCACATGACACCCTCTTTAACCATGGGCAACAGATACAGATTCCCTATAAATTTGCCTCATAGATCGCAAGGTCTGAAAGTGGCAACTTTTCAAATGGTGACGTCGAAGCCTTCAAACAAAAATATTTTAATAATGAAAAATGTCAATAAAACTATGTAAAACCAAGGTAAGTGAACATGTCTACATTTGTACAAATTTGATTTCTAGACATGACTGATATTGATATCGTTTATTATATGTGTATATAGCGGTCAAATACAACTGGTACAAGAAAGATGCCCAGCAGTTTGTCCGGCCGGAATATCAGGCCTACATGTTTATCTCACAGAATGGGAAACTTTACTTCTCAGAGGTAAACATTTCTCTCGTCGATGGCTGGTTCTTTTATTTTAAATACAGTGTATTTGTTAAGAATAATTAGTCAATAATAATTAGACAGCAATATCTTAAGCAGTTTTCTGCCTCATTTTTCTGGAAATTTGTTAGAAAGACTATTCGTTAGAAGACAATTAGAATATAGGTCATGATTAATCAATTTAATAATAGGCCATCAAATGCTCATACTGGTGAAACATACAGTAATCTAAGATATTCTTTTGTAATCCTTAGGTGACTCGAGCTGACGAAGGTAGCTATTTTTGTATCGCTGTGCTGACCGGAATCAACCAATACACAATCGGAACTGACCAACCGCCGGCTAGAACGTCTTTACCTATACCACTTGTCGTACATGATCAGAGTAAGTACTTCCGACTAGAGTAGGTACTTCCGACTAGAGTTGGTTCTTCCGACTAGAGTTAATACTTCCGACTAGACTAAGTACTTCCGACTAGAGTAAGTCCTTCCGACTATAGTAAGTACATCTGACTAAAGTAGATCCTTTAATGTCATTATTAATCATGTGTGACTAGAAAATTATGAAAGGCTCGCAGTCTCTATTAGTTTAAAAATTAAAATTAAATAATAGTATTTATACAGCGCTACTTTTATGCTATGGTCCAATCTCATTCGTGAAGCAGTAGGGGGAAGAGGGTATTGGGGGAAGGTTTTCCGTTCCTGCCTTTAGGCGTTCAATTAAACACAACTGTCGAATCTCGAACCCTCTTCATAAGAAGCAAAGCCAAGACAAGTTCAAGCGTACTTAGCCTCTCGACCACACTTCCCACTTCTATTAACAGTCGAAAAGTCGCGGCGACAAATGCATTGTGCAATTAAACCTAAAATATATGAAATGAAAAGTGCATATTTCTTGTGACCGATTCTTTAACTTTAAGACAGAGTGTTGTGTCAAGTATTACCTCAAACGTTCACAAATAATACCTTTCTATACCATTCGGACGTTGATTCAGATAGGATTATTATGTCCCAGTGTAAGCCTCCTGCAGGACGAAAGAAAATGGCAGCCGGCAGGTTTAAACTGGGCACCATCAGGACGATTGTCCAAGCGAAACATAGACCACATCACCATTTGTAAAATCCCAGTCTATTACAACATATTCATTGTTTTATTATCATCTCTATTTTTATATCTGGGTGCTTTAAATTTTATTTCAATTTAACCAAATTATTTACTGTCTCAAATGTTATCATATAGTCATATAATCACTTTTATGCCCTATGCAAAGTAGCAACGAAAATGAGCATTTATAGATAGTGGAATCTTTACAAATACGATGGTAAATATTGTTGTAAGTCTTTCTGCAATCATACGTATATCCAAAATATAGAATGTGTAGTATAGTGGTTGGTATCTAATATCATCGATTTCCATATCTGCAGCTCCTAAAGCTAATTGGGGTCCAGTCATACAAAATGAGTTCATCGCTGTCTTCCCTAAGCCACCACTTGTTGACCAGGACATCAGAATGGAATGTTTTGCTTACGGAACGTGAGTTCAGGGCTATGTGTAGCCCTAAAGGCTTTTTAGACTTTGATGTAATTCTTAAAGCATACAATTCTTAAGAACTCCATTATTCATTATAGGTATCCATTATCATCTTCTGTCCCTTGACTTTTGACCTAAGGGTGCTGGTTCACGTAACCCAATCACTCCACATTTCTTGGTCGGCAGCTATTCTAAGCAGGATATCAAGAGAGATGCCAGTCCATCATTTACGTTTTCCAGTCATCTTTTCTTTAAATGACCCTTTCTTCGTGCTCCCTCCACTGTAAATTGAAGTCTTGCCTTACAATATGTCCAAGCTCAGTTTTGTCCTTTTACAGTATTAGGCCTACCACACAACTACATTCTCATTTGTCTTCTTTTCCTGGTATCTGATTCCCAGCATTTGTCTGTAGCATTTGCCCTCACAGGTCCAGATGTAGTTACCACTAGAGAAGAATACTATTGTAATTTTACTTTTAAGCTAATGTTACTCTTCCAGATTTTTGTACAGTCTGCTAATGATGTTGGATGCCCACTTAATTTTTTTTTACATTTTATCTTATGTGGATCATTCATCTCTTGCATTGTTTGACATTAACTATTTAAATGAGTCAATTAATATCTAATATGTCAATGTCATTTGTAAAGATATCTTGCTGCAGAGATAAACAAATGCATCCAAAATTAAATACAGTACATACAAATGTATGTAACTTTGTTAAACCATAAGATAAGAGATCTTTTTTTTTTTGTAAGATACGGTATGATATACCCTTTGCATTTTTTCACATAATAAAGATTATAATATGAATTTTGTAGATGTAAATTTGGTATTCCAAATTTAGGTATTAGTTAAACATTTGCTGGTGCGCCGCCTAGTTGAGAAATGTTAATGTTTATTTGACTTGTACTTAATTTCAATATATTTGCATCATTGTTCAAAGGTTTTCTTTCATTCCTTCTAGTTCTATCACTGAGTTTAAATACTACTGGAGAAGGGAGAACGGAACTCTGCCCAAACTCTCGTATCTGATGGACCACAACCGTGTGTTAATAATACCGAGCGCCACGCTGGAGGACCAGGGAATCTATACCTGTACTGTCACCCGCAGCTCTAGTGCTAGGGACGAAAAGTCTGTGGATTTAAAACTTGGAGGTGGGTTACAAGTTCTGTCTGTGTTGTGACGATAAAGTAGGTAACAATTACTTTTAACGTGGGCCAAAATGATGGGGTTTTTGTAGGTGTGTTATCAGCAGCAGACGCCTTGGCTGTCTTGGCCACGTTTGCAGAATGCCAGGAGGTCGACTACCACAAGATATACTGTATGGCGATCTTATTGAAGGCAGGAGAGCCGCTGGTTGCCCACTTTTACGGTATACGGATGCATGCAAACGCGACATAAAGCTATTTAAAATCGACACTAGCAGCTGGGAAAAAGTAGCACTGGATAGATCCACATGGAGAGAGAGCATAAGAGAAGGGTCTCGGATTGCAGATGCCGTACACAACAGAAGCAGAAAGAAGGCTGAAAATGCAGCTGCGACTGGTGATTTTCTAAGCCCAACCTGCAACCGCAGCTGTGTATCAAGGATTGGCCTCTTTAGCCACACAAGAAGTTGCAAAGGGAAAAGATCGTCTCATGAGACGTACAATGCCACAGAGAGAGAGTGTGTGTTGACAATAAGGACTTGTGACCTACAAATATAAGCAAATATAAGCAACAGTGCTTACATGCTGTCTGAATTAACCAATATAGTTGTCTATATTTCCTGTGAATGTGTGTGGATATCTTAAAGTGTGTGTTAAGGACACAAAGGTTGAGTATCTAAGCCTATATAAAGACACTAATTATCTTAAGAAACCCATAACACAGCCTTATTATTAGTCATATAAAATCAGTCAATCAAAGATAGCTCTGTCATTCTATCTCAGCCAAACCTTTCTTCATTAAACCATTACGAGATCAGCACGCGGACATTGGCTCACCTTTGACCTGGAGATGTGACGCACGTGCAAGCCCAGCAGCGATCTACCAGTGGTACAAGAATGGCGAGCTCTTGCAGACAAACAATGAGACTTTTATTAAGGTAAAATGTCGGATTTTTTAAAAAAAATTCTTCTCCCTTTCAGAAAGTGACATGACGTGACGTGACATGTTGGGTATGTATTTCTTTCTCAAGAACTCTTACAGCGAGTATGTACCAAATTTAAAGTCTCTAAACCACCTTTGTAAATTGTCCAACAGGTGAATTACAACGTTTTACTTATCACCAAACTTGACCCCAAACTTCACAATGGCATGTACCAGTGTGCTGCCTCCAACATTTACGGGACATCCATGTCTGAAGGACAGCTGAGAGTTTTAGGTGAGGTCAACCACTTTCAGCATATAATAAGTATAATGTAGAAAATTGCGAAATATTTTTAAAAATTACTTTTAGTCATTTATACTTTAAAAATTTAATCGATAAATCTATTGATAACCTTATGAAAAACATATATGGTCTTATTGTTATTAATAAGACTGAAGTCTTTTAGATTTACGAGGTGTGGTGGCTGAGCAGTGAAGCGCTTGGTTCTGAACAGGGGGTCCCGGGTTCGAATCCCGGTGAAGACTGGGATTTTTATTTATGGATCCTTGGGCGCCTCTGAGTCCACCCAGCTCTAATGGGTACCTGCCATTAGTTGGGGAAAAGTAAAGGCGGTTGGTCGTTGTTCTGGCCAGATGACACCCTCGTTAACCATAGTCCAAAGAATCAGATGACCTTTACATCATCTGCCCTATTGACCACGAGGTCTGAAAGGGGAACTTTTTTACTACTTTTAGATTTAGTAAGTCTTCAAAGAAGTTGTTCCAGATAAATGCTCATTGAATGCGTCATGATATGTCATTGCCTTTAAATGATCATGACTTGTAAAGCTACTTGCACGCTAGATGGTTTGTACCAAAATACAAACCGGACGAGTTATCAGTCGTTGTAGTTTTCGTACTGTTTGACATACTATTTAACTTGACTTTAAAAAAATTAGTATCATTTATTGTAAATGATTTGTAACACGAATCGCCAAATAACACATACGAAATTGTTTTATCTCTTACGCCCGTACGTCTAAAACTGATTATATGTAGAGTTATGTGTTCATTTAGCCAGATCCCCAAAAGCCGGACAGGTATTTCATTGTCACTGTATTATGTACAGGCAGGCCTGGATTAATCATTAGGCAAACAAGGCACGTGCCTAGGGCACCAAGCGTTTGGGGGGCACCACAAGTCCGCAAGAAAAATGTGTATATTGTCCCGCTAGCCGCGCGAAATCGACATGACATTAGCAAATGCAAATGTAATATTGAATCGCACATTATTTAACCTTTGTGGTGATCCACTTCAGTCTGCTGTTGTTAAAATGTTTGTTTTACATAATTCGGATGTTCCTTCAGAGTTGAAGATAGTTACTTCCTTGTCCAAACCTCCCGCTGGACGACGGGGGATTGGAGCGGGCAGGGTTTGAACCCTGGACCATCGATAAATCCAAACAACAGTCCAGCATGCAAACCGCTCGACCAGGCAGCCATGCTGAAGATGATGATAAAGATAGAGATGGAGAATACAAAATAAAGCAAGCGGTAGATACAGGACTGTAGATTGACTTCTCGGCTGATGATGTGGCTTACTGGGTTGACTGTGGGCCCACTAACTGTCAGCATCATAATGGTCCCTTTGATAAATCTTGCCGTATTTATGCTGGAGGAAAAATAACAAGAAATTGTTCTCAAAAACTCTTCTATGGCACAAAAGCAAATGATGCGCAGTACAGGAGAGAATGGTTATTGCATTCACCATCCACTGGATTTGTGTACTGTTTTGTTTGTAAACTTTTTGCGTTTAAAGGTTTCACAAGTTTGGCTGATAAAAATGGGTTCAGTGACTGGAAAAATAACATTGAAGTTGATAATCATGAACAAAGCTGTACTCATAAAGACTGCATGTTAATATACCTAAGTCGTCGACAAGGCTCGGGCCTACCACAAAAGCTAGAAGAGCAAATTAATGAGGGGTACAGTTACTGGGAACATATTTTGAGGCGAGCAGTAGCGATTATTCGTACAATTGATGAGTGTGGTCTGGCTTTTAGAGGGACAAATGAAAAATTTGGATCTTTACAAAATGGAAATTATCTAGGGTTGCTGGAGTTGGTCAGACAGTTTGATCCATGTTTAGCATCACACATTGCAAAATATGGAAATTCTGGAAAAGGAAATCCTTCTTATTTATCACAAACTATATGTGAAGAACTGATTGAAATTATGTCAGAGATGAGAAGACGAACGCAGGTATATAATGATATAGTAGTTCGATTTTTTTGTTTGGTCGATGTACCACAAACATTTCAGTGTTGTGAAGCACTAATTAATGCTTATCCTGAAGATCTGAACAATAATTTATATACTGAACTACAACAGTTCCACTCATATATTCGCCACAAGTTTTGTGAATCAAAATCTGAGAACAACACGTTCAGTCATGCAGAACACTACAAATTAATAATAAGAGACAACATCGAATGTGCTTTTCCAAATGTAGAAATCGCCTTGCGCAAATTTTTAACATTAATGGTCACGAACTGTTCAACTGAGCCGTCTTTTTTCTCAGCTGAAACAATTGAAACGTACAAAAAATCCAAGTAGATCAACAATGAAACAAGAAAGGCTTGATTCCTTGTCTCTACTGATGATTGAGGTGGACTTGTTGCGCAAAATTAACTTTGATGATGTACTCAAAAACTTCGCCAAACGTAAATCTAGAAAAAAGAACTTTAGAATGTAAATGTGTGCTCTCTCTGACTTTCTCAGTTATTATCGCCACGTTGAAAAAAATTGTTTGGATGCTGTTGAAATAAAGGATTTTGTGTGATTTATTAAATTTTCTATGTTTAAAATGTATTTCATAATAAAATTGTATTTTTAATAAAAAGAAAAAACGCATACAAAAAAAAAAAAAAGAAAATTTAAATTTAATAAGAAGAAAATAAAAATACAAAAAAAGAAAAGAATAAATTTAAAAAAGAAAATACGCCTAAAAACCTATAATACAGAAATACCTTATCTTAAGTTTATCACGAGCGACGGTAGTACAAACATATGTATTAATAATCGTTTGTCTTTGTTAGTTTTTTTTGCATAATATTGAACATACCAGCTGTCAGTGGAGGATCGGTGGTCCGGGCAGAGGGGGGCACCCATGTGAGTTTGTGCCTAGGGCACCAAATTGGCTTAATCCGGCCTGTGTACAGGCGTCTTTTTTTTTCGTTCGGTCTAAACCGTGTAGTGTGAAAAGAGTCTAATTTTGATCGTGCATTTGTTTTTATGAGTTTGAGTCGTGTGCTACTTGGAAACTTTTTCTTCAAAAACATTGTTTTCCTCTTTTATCGTGAAACAAAAAACTATTTATCTTATTTTTTTTAAGAAAGGAAATTAAGTATGTCAAATTATATATATTTTTGGTCTTCATTTTGTTTTTTAGCGTTCGCGCCACATTTTCAGAAATACCCGATGATGTCAGAGACGCGAGCCGCGCTTCAAGGCAACCTGACTTTACATTGCCGCCCAGAAGCTGCTCCGTTTCCTGTGATAACTTGGTTTAAAAATGGCGTGGAGTTGTCCAGTTCCCTCTCTAACATTGTCCAGTCATATAATGGTCGGCTGACGATCTTAAATGTCAATGCGGCTGACCATGGAACGTACATCTGTAGGGCTGTCAATCAGTTTGGTCAAGATGAAGACAAGACTAAAGTTACAACTATTGGTAAGTAAATTAATAGTCATTTACTCCTAGTGGTATAATATAGACTGAAACGTTTGAATTTTTAATACTAATGATTTAATATTATTCACAAGTAGTCATTTGGGAGTGGTGGAAAAGCGATAGAGCGCTCGCCTTCTGAGCAGAAGGGTTTGAGTTCAAAATCGCAACGAAAGTTCATTCGAACTTAAATCTCATCCTTACATTCGGACACCTCTACATAAGACATTTCAAGTTTTTTTAACAAAAAATTTCAGAGGTGAACTTAGGTACTATAAATCACACATTTCTAAATGTCATGGTTTGAGGCCAAGCAATGTATCCATTGGCCACAACTTCCTTTAAGACTAACAGAACTAAACGAATGCATATGTTGGTACTTTCAGAAGGAACAGCGATTACAACAGCACCACAAGATCAGATGGCTCTGTTTAACTCCACCACTTTCTTCTACTGCCAAGCTTCTGTGGCCAAAAACACTGACATGGTCTTCATTTGGCACTTCAATGGTCGCCCTATTGACTTTTACAGGGATCCTGAATACAGACAGGTAAGATTAGAATACAGAAATTAGAAATTATGTTTGAACTACACTCATGTAAACTGAGATTAAAGAGAGGTACTGTGTAATGTCTTACATCTGAAAACATGTAAACTGAGATTAAAGAGAGGTACTGTGTAATGTCTTACATCTGAAAAAGTTCGTCTGTTTTTTTGTGTAATGTCTGTACAAATGCTCTTTCTTCCCTAGTGCCATTAGAGCATGGAATGGTTTGCCTGAGCTAGCCAGGAAAACCAGTGACTTGGCAGAATTTAAGTCACTGGTAAATATGCATGACTGAATGCATGACGCGTAGGACGTAATCATCTTCTTTTTTGAAGTAACGTCTGTATTATATAAGATAAGATAAGATCTGAAAAAGTTCGTCTGTTTTTTGACTGACAAAAACAAACCTAAATACCTTTTAAAAATCCACAAATAAAGTAACAAGAGGTATAGTTCTCATTTCAGACGTTGCGTTCTATAAAGCAGACTATGTACAAGGCTTCTATTTCTGTGACCTAAAGTTAACAATGTGTCATGTGGCAAGAATAAAAACCAGCCGCCTTTACTTCTCCCCAAATAATGTCAAGCGCCCATTAGGCGGCCTAAAGATCCCTAAATAAAAAAATTCCCAGTCTTCACCAGGATTCGAACCCTGGACTCCAGTCTGGAAGCCAAGCTCTTAACCAGTCAGCCTCCGCGCCCACTGGTACTACCACATTGCCTAGAAATTATGAATGCAGTTAAGTTCAATGCTGTTTTGTTCTTGGCGCTCAGGTACCAGGAGATCAGCCAGGCAAGAGTGGACTTTACATCCAACAAGTCAACTTTGCACACACGGGGCTGTACGAGTGTCAGGCCAGTACCACAATGAATAGTGACAAAGGAGGAGGATTTCTGACAGTTGTTGGTAGGTACAGCACAGTTTACATTGATTTTTTTTCTAAACATTTGAAATTATATATATTAGGTTATAACAAATATTTTTTTGTAAACAAGCGGCTGTACAGTTACCTGGTGTTTCAGTGGGGATAAGCTCCTTTTGTCTTTGAGATAGTAAACTGCATGTGTTTGAAACAGTTTTTTGGCAAGTAACTCTCACACCTCTTCGTCCATGAGACTTAGAACCAGGAAAAAAACCCTGCTGTTACCAATAATTACCATCATTGAAAGGATTGAGCGGCATTAATGTGCCAATTAGTTGAAATAGTACTTTAGATATATACATGACGAAGCATATAAGATGATTGATTTTAAATATACGTAATTACTATAAAGCATATAGATGACAACGATTTAGGAGTAGATAATAACTAATTACTATTGACAGCTTCTATATTCAATGAACCTTGCTCATTTTCTTGTGCGTTTGATCAGGGCCACCAGCCGAACCTGCTGGAGTACAGGCTGATTCAACAACAGTGACCAACTCCACAGTGCTGGTCAGGTAATTACATTCAAAGATATGGTAGATTAGCAAAGTATTGAGAAACACAGAGTTTAAATGAAATTAATACACACAATTTCAGTAATAATAATAATTTTATTTATAGTGCGCCGTTAAGAAACAAAAGGTAGGCTCAAGGCCCTGTAATACCATTAATAACATAAACACGAGACATACAAACTAATCTAAAAAGGTTTTAAACAGATAGGTCTTAATGTTCTAATGTACAGCTTACTATACTAATTCAAGATGAATTAATATCGAACAATAATTTCTTGCTTTAAAATGGATTGTGTTAAAGTCAAACTCTGTTTCAATCCATTAATTAAATCTAATAAATGCACAGCTAATCTCATCTGATGTATTCGTACCATTTTTTGTCCTGTTAAGATGGACAGAGAACCTGGACAATGGTCATCCTATCACCCATTATATTGTTGAGGCAGCCACGTATTACGAGCGAGATCAATGGACAGTTGTCATAGGAAGTAAGTATTATGTTTTGGACTTAAATAGACAGTGAACTGTCATCTCAATGGTTTTGGTTGAAACCCTATCCGCAACTATCTTCTTTCTTTTGTAATAACATCTAAGACTTAAGAATCTATAACTCTTTTTCTACCGATGCAATGCACTTAAATCTACTGTTGTCAACTAAAAAACAAACTTGACATTCATTTCCTTCTACAGATTTGCCTGCTGTCTTGACCATACATACAACACACGAGAAAAGATACGTGCTGGTGTCTGGACTACTTCCTGGGTGTGGATATCGTTTTAGGGTCACAGCTGTCAATCAAATTGGTCACAGCCCACCGAGTATACCATCAGGTGCGTTTTACCTGGATTACTGGATACTAAATTAAGCCTCTCTGCTGATCAACCTGTGTTCTTTAAAAAAAAAAAAAAGAAGTATGGTATCCCACGCGGGCAATATTTTATAAATCCCCTTCAAACATTGTGACAACTTCATTGCACTTATGAAGAAAACAGACTTCAAACATTATAGTTCTTTTTTTTTTCTTTTTTTAATTTAAGATCCAGATATAAGGAAATGAAGGTCCTTTGTAAGAATTTTTGAACGGGCCCTACTTTATTTCGAATTCTTAAAAAAAATAGTACAACTAAAAAGCATGTTGTCTCAGATTATATTCAATATTCATTTTAAAATATTTGTAAGTCTTAAAAAGCTTCCTTCAGCGTGAGTGTCAGTCTGCACAGCGCTATATCTGACCTGTACGGAAAAAAATAATACATTTACATTAACACTCTTCCTCAACTCAAGAAAACATTAAGAAACTGGAACAGACACAAAATAGAGCAGTGAGATTCATAACAAATCAATATTCACATTTGACTAGAGTAACACCATTAGTAAAATTACTAAAGTTAGAAAGCCTTCAGAAGAGAAGACTTAAAACTAAAGTAGCAATTATACACAAAACACTGAATTATAATCCCCAAATACAAAAACAAAACTTAATAAAATACTCAGAAAGACACAAAGATAAAGGCACATTCCTCGTCCCATATGCTAGGACAAATCTGTACAAATGCTCTTTCTTCCCTAGTGCCATTAGAGCATGGAATGGGTTGCCTGAGCTAGCCAGGAAAACCAGTGACTTGGCAGAATTTAAGTCACTGGTAAATATGCATGACTGAATGCATGACGCGTAGGACGTAATCATCTTCTTTTTTGAAATAACGTCTGTAGTATATAAGATAAGATAAGATGTGCTGTATTGTATAAGATAAGATGTGCTGTATTGTATAAGATAACTTTCAATCTTTCAAGTCTTTGTTTACATTTCACTTCCACTGTTGACTGGTTGACTAATTTAGCCAATAAGTTATATACGACATAAAAATGTGTCAGAGATAACGTATACTACATACTGTATAAGGTATATTACATACTGTATAAGGTATATTACAT
>JADKLZ010001913.1:30205556-30219781 GCA_021533235.1 Biomphalaria straminea
CCCTGGTCATTTCATCCTTGGTCATTTCATCCCCGCCACCTCATTCCCAGTAATTTCATCCCCAATTACATATATTTTACTTGTTTAGATATTATATTTGTTGAATAAATCTTTCGGTTTACAAATAACTCTGGTCCATAAAGCAATCAGGTTTACAAGAGTTCTCTCCTTTCTCAGTGCCCATAGCGGTACCCACTAATGTCATGGCAGAAGGTTACAACGGAACTGCTATGGAAGTGATGTGGACTCCAGTTCCTCAAGTCCGGGAAATAGCGCGTGGCAAAATCTTAGGCTACCAGGTAATTAACTTTTTAGCGCGAAAGAAAATTTTAGGCTACCAGGTAATTAACTTTTTAGCGCGAAAGAAAATTTTAGGCTACCAGGTAATTAACTTTTTAGCGCGAAGGAAAATCTTAGGCTACCAGGTAATTAACTTTTTAGCCAAAATCTTAGGCTACCAGCAACAATAACAGTAACGTTCATTCTACAAAATATGATATAGTACGTTATCTTGGCCTTTTCCCCAGGTGGTCCTAGGTTCAAACCATACCTGATTTTGTATATGCATTTTGGTACATGGTTAATATTTAAAATAATAACCTTGAATTCTTAAGGAATATTCGAAATATGTAAAACAAATAAACAAACAAATATTTTATCAAGTTATAAAACAGAAGAAATGTAAATTAGACAGTGGCGTAGCTAAGGTGAGGGGAGGTCATTTCATCCTTGGTCATTTTATCCCTGGTCATTTCATTCCCGCCACCTCATTCCTCACAAATATTTTATCAAGTTATAAAACAGAAGAAATGTAAATTAGACAGTGGCGTAGCTAAGGTGGGGGGAGGAGGGGGTACAATTGAAAAATCCCCCCGACCTTACTTGAGAGGGGCCCCCCAGATAAGTGGGTTTTTTTTACATAAAAAATTTAACATTACGCAAAATTCAGGGCTCCCAAAGAGGTCACGTCCCCCGGGCCCCCAAACGATGGAAAATTCCTAGCTACGCCTCTGAAATTGAACAATTTTAATGTCCTTTTAGTATGAGTATGAGTGTATGAAGTTTCCGCAACATCTAAATTGTTTCTTTTAGTTTGTGATAAATAAGGTAGACCTTTCAAAACAACTTGCTAGTAAATCTCTGACATTAAAGTATGCGTCACGTGTAGCTAATTAAACGTTAAGTCTTTTTATAGCATGCACTAGAAGGTAGTCTATTTTAGGAACCTGTCATTGTTGTTAGTCATTTGAAACATGAGTCTTAGTATCTGAGAACAAGTACTTTTTAAATATGTTGTAACCTTGGATCATAACTGCTGTTAGTAAGTGCTGCTGCGCATTCTTAGAAGATAAAGAAATATATATATATATATAAAACTATATGAAATGAGATGAATTATTTCAGCCCAGAGATAAGCACTCGCCTACTGATACGAAGGTCGCTGATTTGTGTCCTGGTGAAAACAAAGATTTTAACTATACTTATGATCGGATAGTAGTTTCTGAATTTACGAAGCAAGGAAAAGTCGTTGTGCTGGTCACACAACATCTTCGTTATCACTTTGTTTAAAAAAAACGATTAACAAAATTTCAGCCTGATCGTGTGGTTTGCGCTCTGGACTGTCGTTCGGACTTACCGTTGGTCCCGGGTTTCAAACCCTGCCCGCTCCCATCCCCCGTCGTCCTGCGGGAGTTTCGACTAGGAAGTAAGCTATCTTCAACTCTGTAGGAACATTCGAAACATGTCAAATATTTTACAAACATTTTTTACAAACAACCGCCATGTGAAACTCCGAGTCTTAATAAGGACTTGTATGGGCTTAATGCAAGTCCATGTGGTCTTCAGTGTTTACATACTACAATTGTGTCAGATTGCTAACAAACAAAAACATCACTTCTCATTCGTGTATTCAAATGTTAGTTTGTCAAAGCTGAAAGGTATCGAATCTTGCTTTTTTAACCTTCAATCATTAGAAACGAATATTAAATAATATTTACCATTATAAAAAAAACAACATTCGATTTTAGATATGTACAACTCGGATGACTTTCACAGCTGCATTTAAAAGCCAAATGTTTTCATATTAAAGGCCCCATAAAAAAACTCCTGCCCAGAACCTCTATTTGTATAACTTCTTCTCTCCATTATTCCATCACAATTCATTTTATCATTTGTTAGATAAGACTGGTTGTCACTAATAGCACTGCCTGGTATGGCAATCTGAACATTAATAAAAATAAAACGTTATAGAATCCTATATGCTGCTGGTAAAATCATTGGCAAAAAAAACACTATTGGGGCAGCAGTTTGAGGCAATCATTCATAAAAAAAGCTAAAAAGATTCTAAAAATAAAAAATCACCATTTGGCTCAGTATTTTGTTATTTTACCATCACAAAAAAGATACAAGACACCGATAGCAAAGACAAACAGACACAAACACTCTTGTGTTTCCCTGGCAATCAAATCATTAAATAGAAGCTATCTGATATAAACTTTGTAAGATAAAATGTCCTTATGGATAATAAATATTATTATTATTATTATTATTATTATTATTAACTAGATGATTCACTTATCCCAAACATGTGCAAGTATAATGTGTGTGTGTTATTATGTAGGTGCCACTGTGTCGTACAAAGAACGTGTGTCCACTTAAATTATAAAGTTCTATTTCTCTGACAGATAAACTGGTGGCATTATACAGAGCAGGCTACGGACTACAGGGAATTCATCCGCCATTACGGACAGCGAGATTCTGGCTTCGTCATTGGTCTAATTAGCGATAACTTCTATTACTTCACCATACAAGTGTATAACTCCGCAGGTCTGGGACCCATCTCCGAGTACTACTTTCAAGAGTCCTTGCACGCACGTGAGTAACTACATACTGCATGTTCTTAAAGAAAAAAAAAAGGTTCTCTTTTCAGACCCTATGATCTATAAGTCTAAAGGTGTGGACATATGTTTCTGTGGACTAAGTTTTACAAGGGTGTCATGTGATCAAAACAACGAACAGCCACCTTAACTTAACCTTTCCCAACTAATATCAGGTGCCCAATAGAGTTTTGTGGACTTAGGAACGCCCTAGAAATCTCGAATTTCAAAAACACAATCTTCACCAGCATTTCAACCCAAGACCCCAGGGTTCTAAAAACCAAGCGCTGTACCCCTCAGCCACCACGCATGCTCCTAGTCACATGTCAGCCTTTGTATAGAGAAGACAAAATTGTCGTGGTTGTAAATAGATAGCGATAATGAAATACAGTCTACTTGTGTCTTTTAAGTGCTATTAATCTATGTACATTCCGATCCCAATAGCCTGCAGGACTTTTAAAACTTTCAAAGATAAGTTGGCATCTCTCTTTCTTGGTTAAAAGTCTTAATTTACTTCGAGTCGTAAGCTGAGATTTTAATTGTAATTGACTTACATTTTAAAAAATTGTTGAGGTTATCTATGACTACTAGAACATTGAAGGTGTTGTACTATCAAAGTAAAAGAATAAAGATCTCCTTTTAGAAGTTGTTAAGTGCGATCCTTGGTGCGGATGATGTAAAAGCTCAGTTTAAAACCCTGTTTATATAACCAACTGATAAGGAAGGTGTCAAATATATTATCCTTTTTTTTCCTTAACTAAAATCAGGTTAGAAACGGCATCGGGTGAACTCATGGACGTCAAAGATCTGTCTTTGTGATTTCAGTTTAAAAGTCTAGCGTTTTACCAATCAGTCATGCATTGTTAATATACTAATGTTGCTGACTTTACGCATAAGAATCTGAACACTATATTTCGAAGTCTTTTTTGTCGAGATTAAAGCCATTGTTTTCTTTCTAATGCAGCGGCTGCTGGTTACCCAGAAGAGATAAGAGTCTACTCTGCTGGCATGCATAACGGACACCACGCGGTGGAGGTGTGGTGGAGGGGTATCCACATTACTCAACCAGAGGGCAACATTCACGGTTTTGTGGTCAGTACGTCTAATAATGGAATATTTATAGGAGTTATCCAAAATGTTGAAGTCTAAATAGAACAGATAACAAGAGTGCATTAGATTGCAAATAAACTAAAAATATAAATTTTTTAAAAAAAATATTCTGTATGTTCACTTTTACTCTCATACTTACCAACTCTTTCTCTCTCTCTCTCTCTCTCTCTCTCTCTCTTTGTATACAAAATTATATCATTATGTCTTTCTGGACTGTTCCTTTCTCTCTCTCTCTCTCTTTCCTCTTCATTTCCCTTTTTTTCTTTCTCTATAACTCTTATTCCCTCTCATTATTCCTTCAAACCTATCCTTACCATCAGTTTTATAAATATTATCTTATCTTTTTTTGTCAGTTAGTCCTTTCTCTCTGTCCCTCTCCGTCTTTATTTTTTTCCCTCACTTTTTTATCTCTCTCTCTCTCTTCTTTTTCCCTCCATTTCTCTCTCTCTCTTTTACTCTCTTTTTCTTTCTCTCTCTTTTTCCTTCTCTCTCTCTCTTTCTTTCACTCTCTCGTTCTCTGTATCTCTCTCTCTAACTTACGCTCTTTCTTTCTATCTATGTCTTTCTCTCTCTTTTTTCTCTCTTCCTCTCTATATTTCTCTCTCTTTGTCTCTATCTTTCTCTCTTTTTTTATTCGACTTCTAGTACATCCATGCATACATATAGTAACACTACTCACACTTAAAATTATGTCTCCATTACCTATTACCTCTCACGTGCTTGTCACTCACAGATCTTCTACTGGCACGCCAACGAGGACTACCGGAGCGCGTGCAGGCACGTGATCCACGACCATCACGCCCATCACGCGCACATAGAGGTGGAGCCAGGGGTAGTGTACGCCATACGTGTGGCCGCCTGGGGAGAAGGTGGATACGGTCATAAGTCTCTCACAACATATTTTACTATAGGTACGTATTGTTTTTTCTTCAAGGGCCATAACTATCTCCCTATAATGATAACACGGAATCCTTTCTCAGAGATTCAGTCAATTTACATTTACAATACATTTACAGTACATCCTAGTTATATTTGATCATCATTCCAGCTCATAACAACACGCATGCGGTCATACCGAGACTTATTATAGTAGGTCTAAGCACTGACCGGCGATGTTGCAACCTGTTTAGACCAATAACATAATGGCATGTCACAGGTCGTGACGTCAGACCTGTAACGTAGCAACGAGGTCTACACTGCCCACGGGTTGTGACGTCCGCAGGTCAGTGTTGAACTCAAACTGAGGCCTTCTATAACGATTAGACTCTATCTAGATCCTTGTTTAACATTTTCCATTTCTGATTTGTATCATTTCAGAAGGCAACAATATTTTGGTAGACTCTAAGTTGGCATCAACTGTGGAAGCTTTCAGATCTGCAGCTTCAGTCCTGAGCTATCCAATATCACTTCATTACATAGCCACTGCAACGACTGTGTACATGTATATTTTATCTTTAGTGAACAGGTCAACGTTATAGCATATATCAAAGATTTTACAGTAGTCTAGAGAGAGTTTTTTTAAGGGTTTTGGTGACGCCTGAACAAGTGATAGTCGCTTATTTTTCACACCAATGAAATACAGAATTCAAATATTAATTAGCTATGTGGATTTTGTGAAGGTGTTTGTGTGGAAATGTTATATGGTCATTTTGGTAGACTTTGTTAAATGGAAGATGAATGTGGTCATTTTGGTATACTTTGATAAGTGGGAGATGAATGTGGTCATTTTGGTATACTTTGTTAAGTGGGAGATGAATGTGGTCATTTTGGTAGACTTTGTTAAGTGGAAGATGAATGTGGTCTTTTTAGTAGGCACTGGTGGAGGATGAATGTGGTCATTTTAGTAGGCGTTGTGAAGTGGATGATGAATGTGGTCATTTTGGTCTACTTGGTTAGATGGATTTGTATTTGTGGTCTTTTTTTAAAGCGTTTGAATAAACAAAATAAGAATGCAGTAAAAATCCACTTGATGAATTTATCGATTCAAGATCATTTGTCGTCTCAGCGAGATGCTTTCACATAAGATGGCTCACTGGCGGTATGACGATGGTCCCAAGATCAAAGCCTATCTATTCAATCCCCTAACATCGGGTTTGGACGAAAAAAGTTTATTTCGAGGACTATTTGAGACTCTCAGATGTGATTATAACAAGTTGTATCATGATATCTAGATATTAACTTTGATTTAAGTATAGAAAATTCATTGCGTGACTTCATAAATGTATGTTATTGTTGGTACAGAGCTTGTACATTTGTAAAAATACATGTAAATACTGGTGGTCTTTTATTTGTGTTCAGACTCATTCGGTCTTATACTTTGTCTGTTTCTGTATTGTACATAATATTATTCAAACCAAAGATTTTTTTTAAAGTGTTTTCCGATTTTAATCTTCTAATAGTTAAATGGAAACGACATTTTACTTCTACAATCCTGTCAACAAATCCTTGCGCTTTAAATCCATGATAAATTTAGAATTCTGAAACATTTTATGTTCATTACATTTTCGTATGTTTCATGTGTATGTTTATTAGAGATGCTTTTAGTGAAATGGAATGTCTGTAAGTACTTACATAAAACATGATGCTGTTCCAAAGTATGTCAGGACATTTTGTAGTTTGAACTCGCGCGTATGTGTCGTGTGCCATACTTTTAACATAGACTTGTTTGTTGAAATATTCATGTGAACTATAATGTGTACACATAACTACTTTGCTCATTCCTATCAGGTATGTCCGACTTGATCTCGCATGTAGTCAGTTGTTTTAGTTCATTCATTGTCCAATAAACATTTTAAAATGTGTTAAAACTTTACCATGCTGAAAATATGTTTTTTTGTAAAATCATTTTTAGTACATAAATTTGTCTTAATGATAATGAACTTTGTTTCCATTTATTCCATAAGTTATGACCCAAAAAAAACGATTTAAACATCCCCAAAGAGTATGTGTGTGAGGATAATGATTCAGACACTACACCATTTGGTCATTCATCCTTAGGTTAGCTGAGGTAAAACATTGAGCAGTCTGGACGCGGATTCGAATCGAGATGCTCCAATCATTGGAACGTGAGAGGTTCAGTGACGGAAGTACGCCAGCAGCGTTGGACGTACCTGTATTCACGGTCCGCATTAGAGGCCCTAGAAGGGCAGAGTTCATGGCTTGGTAAGCTTGAGGAGTTCCTGGTAGTAGTGGATCGTCTTCGATTTGGAAAGTGTACATAGTTTGATTCAGTGAGTGCCTGCCCATTGTCGTATGGTCGCCCACATGAGTTTCGAATCTTTAGAACGTGTAAATGATGCGCCGTATACATACGGAAATATGCGAACCCTGGCCGTGAACCGATTGTTGGCACTTTGGTACAAAGTCTGGGTTGCTTCAGACAAGTGTACTTTGGAGGCGAATGAATAGACCAGACCAAAAGGATAAGTGATGGCAACTTATGCGTGAATAACAGGTGCTAAATTCGGACGGTTTAGAGAGCCCTACGACATACGAAGACCCCACTGCATCGAGGGCACTGAGGCAGTAACCACATTCTTTATGACTGTCGCGTTGTATATGAATGACGAAGAGGAGAACGAGATGAGATAGAGAGAGAGAGAGGGGGGAGAGAGAGATAGAGAGTGAGACCTGGTTAGTGTTTGGCAACGAGGCTGTTTTTTGTTCGTGGACAGGGCTACCCGATGACTCAGTGCCCGATTTCTTTCCAGTGCTTTACAAAAGTGATTTTCAGCATTTTCGTTACTAATTGGGGTGAAAAATTAATATCCACTAGTGCTCCGGGTTTGTTATGAACTACATTGAGTTGGTACCTGCCTTACTCCTAAATACAGTACACATTCTAGGAAGGTCAGCTACCAAGACTACCAAGACTGATCAATTGTAATTTCAAATCTACAAAATGCAGATTATATGCGAGTGGAATTTAACGGAGTAGAAAAATCTACAAAACCTTACACAATATGTGAGTCTGTCTTACATGTATTGCTATGATGTGGTTGTCTTTACAAAAAATATACTAACGTATGTAAATTTTATTTGTAATTTAATGCGTAGTTTATATTTGGAACTGTGTCTGTGTCATAATATTAGGGTGTAAGTTTTGTATATAGCATTATGCAGTTAGTGCGCAAAACAAACACATTTAAATATGTAATTAAAAATGTTAGGCATTTACACAAATATATTTGTTTCGTTTGTTAGGGACGAAGACTGTACTTTTTATTTTCTTTTATTTCATATTTTCTGTTCCCATGGTATTTGTGATGACACAAAATAAACTTTTGAATCTATTTTCCATTTTATTGATTCTCATTGTTGGCGTTGAGAAGGTAGATGACTGGAGCAAGAGCCAGAATGGTTAATAATGTGAAGTACTATGAATGTCTTTGAACAAAAGTGTCTAAGAAAAATCGAAAAATCTTGGAAGACAACAGCCAACCCCACCCATCAGAACTACGTCAAGACGTCGCGAAGTGGGTGACTGCTGTCAATCAAAAAACAAAAAAAGAATTGAACGGTACGAAAACTCGTTCGTACCTCACTCGGTCAGACTATCACTCATTGATCAGGGAACGTGAAAAAGCACCATAGAGAACATGATTAATGGTTTCATAAGGGTGAGCGCAAGGTAAAGAAAAGTGTGTTGTGTGGAATTTATTTTATGGTAATTTAACAGAGGTGTGTGATCTGTTCTTAGTTTAAAGATTGAAGATTGCTCTTTACGAGGGGGGAAGTTAATACTGTCCAATTTGTTAGGTGTGGTACTTTCTTTGTATATGACTCTGGCTGTGTTTTCTGATGACCATTGGTTGAGCCACTCCTCTTCATGATTGTTGACTAACATTGACCATTGGTTGAGGTAGTTAAACTGTCCATCTTTTTGTTTTATAGATGATCCTGCCTTTGATAGTTTATTGGCTTTTTCATTTCCTATGATGCCAACGTGTCCAAGGCTCCACTGTAATGTGATGTTGATATGCATTCTAAATGGAGCAGTTTACAATGTCATCTGGCCATCCTCTGTTCGAGTGTTGTTTAATCTATATGACTACCAACCAAACGGTGTCTCTTACCTGTTGTAAGCCAGAGAACATTTGTCGTCTTGACCTAGTTTTTTTCTCTCTTATTTTTTTTTTCTAAATTTGACGAGCCTTGTCAAGGTCTTTTGTCACAAGGAAGTTGGTGACATGTGTCCGACACACTAAGTGTGTCACATCAGCGAGTGGAAATGCAAGTGACCAGGGATGTTTCAAGTCTGATAATTGACAGAACCATTAAACCTCTACAGTCTACAGTCATATGAAAAAGTGCCTTCATGAGATAAACCCTAATTGTTTTAGAACTGAATGTAGCCAACATTATTTTTATTATTATTAAAGCTTTTATATCGCGCTACTTTCATGCTTATAGCATGCTCAGTGGCGTAGCATCCATGGCGCGAAGGGGTTCAATGAACCCGAGCCCACGACCATTAGGGGCCCACAGCCGGTGGACTAGCAACAATAGCGCAAAGGAGTTGATTGCACCTGAGTCCACGACTCTTGACTAGTTGGGTCCCAGGCGAGAACTTACGAATGACACTAATTCAGGAATTATAATTTCGAAACAATGTTAATTATTCAATTTTCTCAAAGCGTAAAATGTTTCTTTTTTTCCTGTATAAATAATGTGTCATATCAATGTTTCCTTGTTAGTCTATACTTTTTGTACTTTAATAAAAAAAAGTAGCATTGATATCCAATAAGTTGTATAAAAGTAATCTGTATCATTTCCTGTCTCTAATGGGTTCAATAGCTAAGAAACATGTCTTTGTTATTATTACTTATAAATAAAAAATTACATATGTAAAAAAAAAAGACCCACAAAAGAGGCAGGAGTGCCCAAGTAAGAGGCCTAAGGCCCAAGGATTTCTAAGAGTGAAAAAAAAGCATCTTAATAGTTGTGAATTCAACTTTTGAATCCGAGCTAATAAAGTAGATACTTAGAAATAGTGTAAAACACTCATTTAGGACAACAGCGTCCTCAGAAGTCTTCATCACATTGTGTTATTGTCTTTGTATTGTGTACAAAAAATGTTTCAAGTAATCATTAGAAAAGATTTTTTTTTAAAAAGGAGACGAAATTAAAAAAATATTATATAAATTTAGGAAGCAAATGAAACGGTAGAGTAAGTTACATTAAGTTAAAGTTGAATGTGTTTTTTCTGTTAGAGTGAATGGCGAAACCAAATTTGGAGAGCAGTTTTATAACAAGGATTTAGAAGATAGAGAGATGTCAATGTTTCATGGAATAGTATCAATATTCTCCTCTCTCTGACCAATGCAGTGTTTGTTTATACTTCATAGTGAAAGTTAACACCATTAGGCCTTTTTTTTTTTTTACAGAAACATGTTCATGGATTAGTGTTTTTCGGAGATAAATGCCAGTGCATTAGCCGTGGTCAAACGATGTCCTCCATACAGCTGATTTATATAAATGTATATAATTATGTATAATTATATGAATTCTGACCAATGCTTAGTATTAAAAAAAAACACTGACTAGTCCTTATTGCTAAGAATATATGAAATTTGACAGGAAAACAAAGACCCGCAGATTCAAAACGAGATAATAAAGTTGTTTGGCAATGCAGTTCTGGCTTAAACGCGGGCACCTTATTTTGTCTCAACGTGGCGCCCGCGTGGAAACGGCTACCAGAGGAAGTGGCTAGGCTAAAAAGTAAAAATATAACTTCCAGGGGGGTGCCCACAGGTGGACGAGAGTCTACCCCTTTGCACGGTTAGCGAGGTTGAAAGAAAGCTCCCACGACCCTGTCACGAATCCATGGGCCGTTCCTCAAGGGAGCCTTACAATAATGGCGTATCCTACACGGTTAGCATGGTATAACGAAGGAAAATGGCGGCGGCCTCCGGTATTACTTGACCTTCGGCCATGATTTGTAGTCCATGCGTCCGGAGTGCCAGTGGTATTGGAAACAGCAATGACCTATATAGGCATTGACTCGGGTCACTCCCAGACAGACCTGTGGTCAGACAGTTTTTTTTTTTCAAACCTAGAGCTCGAAGAGCCTTCGGCTCATCTCTTAGATTACCCAGCGGTACTGCATATGATACAGAGGTCCAATCCGCAACATTTTTCCCTTTTATTGTTGAGATTACTCAAGACATATTTAAAGTTGATCAAATTAGCATGATTAAAAAAAAAACTGTTCTATGATCTTAATGACGGAATACCCCCAAAATAGCAATTAGAGAATCATTTCTAGTTGTTCGTTTTTTTGTGACAATTGACAAATGTTCCAAGTAATGAATAATCCCAATTTATCTTTAAAACTGCGAGGCTAATGTTATGATGATGCTTCCGATATAAGTGGATAATAGGACTACAATTGTCTTCATCACAAAAGCCGCTCGTGCATTATGTTTATTATGCTAACCACGACTTAAACTTGGTTTTAAATGATTCCGTCAGCTGTGTTCAAGACGTTGCAGATCTCTAGAACTTTGTGTCTTTTGCTCACATCAATCTCAAGATGGGCGCGTCTTAAATCCAATAGGAAGATCAAATATTTTTGTCCACAATGTTATCATCAAGGAATGATGCTCTCACAACAATGAGATTAAGATGTTTTGATGTACCAAAGCAGCTTGTGTTTCTCAAAGAAAAAAAAACGTATTATAGCTGCACCAATTAGAGGAAAATTAGAATTGTAAGTGCAGTCTGACTTGCGAATGTTGAAAAATGAGAAGGAAAATCTACATAACGCAGAAAGTATTGGAATGTCTTTTGGTTAACATTCCCATACATTCAGATTCTTCAATTGTTCTGTCACACTATACATTCGACTTACTCTGGGTAGGGGGCCCGCTCCGGCCCACCAACATATTCTTGAACCCGGGCCCAAGGATACCTTGCTACGCCACTGAGCATGCTCAGAGCGCTTTGGTCCTATCTCATTTGTGGGTGGAGGGGGTATCTAGGAGTTGGTTTTCCGTGCTGCCTTTAGGCGCTCAGTTAACACAACTCTGGGTGTCGAGCTCGAGCCTCTTTCTAGGTAGCCAAGCCAAGTTTAAGCGTACTTAGCCTCTCGACCACGTTTCCAACATTAACAAAAATATTATTAAACCATAAATGGAACTAGTGAAATCTGCCCATGTGGAGTGTCACCAGAGAATGCCGACCACGTCCTCGAATACTGATTTCTTTACCAAGAGGCCCGTATAAGACACTGGCCCCAAAACACCCCAATAGAGAGAAAACTATATGGAGCGCTCCCTGATTTGGAAACCACTACGCAGTTAATCTCATATATTGGTGTAGTGATCTGAACCCTCCAACATAACAATGAGAACGAAGAAGAAGAAGAAAAAACATAATTGTTCTATAACTGAAAGAAGCCAACATTAACAAAAATATAATTAAACCCTAATTGTTCTAGGGGAGCAATGGCTGAGTAGTTGAGCGCTTAGTTTCAGATTCTGGGGTCTTTTTTTTCGAACCTCGGTGAAGAAAGGGATTTTTAATTTCCGGATTTTTATGGCGCCCTTGAGTTCACTTAGCTCTAATGAGTACCTGATTTTATTTTGGGAAAGGAAAGGCGGCTGGTTATTGTACTGGCCACACGACACCCTGCTTAGTCAAAGACAAAATTGACCTTAGCATCGTCTGCACGATAGACAGAAAGGTCTGAAACGTAATGAAGCCAATGATAGCAACAATAAAATTTATGGTAAGAAATTAGTGCGACTTAATACTAGCAAATCAAATGTTCATGTATTATTATTATTATAGCTTTTATATAGCGCTACTTCTTTCATGCTTATAGCATGCTCAGAGCGCTTTGGTCCAATCCCATTTGTGGACCCGTGGGGGGAGGGGGTATCTAGGAATTGGTTTTCAGTGCTGCCTTTAAACGCTCAGTAAACACAATCTGCCCGAGTCGGGTGTCGAACCTTGAGCCCCCTTCTAAGTAACCAAGCCAAGTTCAAGCGCATTTAGCCTCTCGACCACGCTTCCCACAGCTTCCCATAGTACAGCTTACAATCAGGCAAAACGTGATTCTTATTATTGAGGAAGTAATCTAGTTTTTTGTTGTTTTTTATTAACAAAGTGGTTAAAACAAGAGAAGCAAGAAGAAAAACAAATTTACAGAGGAAATAAAAGAGAGAGAAAGAGAGAGAGAGAGAGAGAGAGGAGAAAATTAGAGGCAGAGAGGAGAAAGATTACAAGAGTAATTATTATTGACGTCCTTGCTTCGTTTCAACGTGTTTTTACGCTGCAACAGTCTGAAAGCAATTGTAGCAACGTAACCCAATTACATTTCGAAACGACAGTCCGACATCAGCAGAAGGAAATGTAAAAGTATATCAATGGGACACAAATAAATTAAAGGCCAACCGTACTTTAAAACATTGGAGGCGCGGTGGTTGGGCGGTAAAGCGCTTGGCTTCTGAACCAGGGGTCCCTGGTTCGAATCCTGGTGAAGACTTGAATTTTTATTTCGGGATCCTCGGGCGCCTCTGAGTCCACCCAGCTCTAATGGGTACCTGGCATTAGTTGGGGAAAGTAAAGGCGGTTGGTCGTTGTGCTGGCCACATGACACCCTCGTTAACAGTAGACCAAAGAATCATCTGCCGTATAGACCATAAGGTCTGAAATGGGAACTACTTTAAAACGTTTAAAACTAGATTTTACTATAGAAAAACCAGCTTTTTAATTTCAATTGAAAATTATAATTAGTTAGAGCAATTATGCCTAGGAAAAAAAAATATTGATTTTGTTAATTAATGAACGAGTTGTTTTCATGTCAATAATAATCTCGTTTAAATCGCTCCATTTTGTCATCTTCCTCTTTCAACACTCAAACACGTATTTTTAATATCTAATATTTATTAGTTATATGAGGCGAGTGGGCAGATAGATATAGAGATGCAGATCTTAGAGAGGAAGTGGAGATGGATTGATCACACCCTTAGAAAAGATACCAGCAGCAGAGCTAGGCAGGCCTTAGAGTGGAACCCCCAGGGAACAAGACGCAGAGGAAGACCAAAGCGAACATGGCGACTCAGCATGCTGGAGGAAGCAGAGAGGACCGGAAAGAGCTGGGAAGCCATCAAAAAACTTGCAAGAGACCGTGGAGAGTGGCGTGTTTTTGTCGAGGCCCTATGTTCCACAAGGAACGCAAAGGAACGATGATGATGATGATGATGATGATGATGATGATGATGATGATGATGA
>JADKLZ010001913.1:30219791-30237628 GCA_021533235.1 Biomphalaria straminea
GATGATGATGATGATGATGATGATGATGATGATGATGATGATGATGATATGAGGCGATGTGGCTGAGTGGTGAAACGCTTGGCATCCGAACTACTGGGGGTTGCGGGTTCAAAACCTGGTGAAGATTGGGATTTGAAATTTCGGGATCCTTAGGGCGCCTCTGAGTCCACCCAGCTCTAATGGATACCAGTCAATAGTTGGGGAAAAGTAAAGGCTGGCGGTAACTTGCTTGCCACATGAAACCCTCGTTAACCGTGGACAACTTGTGATCTTTACATCATCAGACCCTATAGATCGTAAGGTCTGAAAAGGGACCTTTACTATCTTTTCAATGTATTAATTAATATTAAAGAACTATATTCCTTTGCTAAACGCACAACATCCAAATGATAGTAGTCTTACAAACTGCCCGGCTTGATGGTCCAAGGTTCAAACCCTGTCCCCCCCCCAGCCATTCAAAAGCAAACTAAGCGTTGAAAAGGCTTCTAAATACCCTCCACTGGGTGGAGGTCAGCGAAACATCTGACTAACCACTAAACTAAACTAGTTGTTGTTATGACATGATATGAACATAGATTTATTTCGGGATTAATTAAGGGATAAGTTTTACTTAGTGACGGAAGTGACGAATAGTTGGATTAAAAAGAAGAACGCTTTAGGTCGACTCTAACAAGAAGACGCTATTTTTTATTTGAGATTACTTGCAGACGGCTAGCACAGAAAGACAGACGGATTCCCTTATTGATTATTAAACGTATTGTAAAGTTGAAGCGATTGTCTACTTACTATATTGCTTGTTCGGCCTTCGTTTGTGTTTTTGAGTTGTGACAGTTACCTCCTGTACAACACCGCGAATAGGCACGTAACATTGTTCATTAATTATTTTTAAAACAATACCAACATTTAAGCTTCCCATCTACATGTTAATATTTATTGAATTCCAGGTGTGTATTCTCCCTCTTACGTCTCCTAAAGTGGAGCTCATGTCCTGTCAAAATGACTGTTTTCTCTAGTGATGCGCAATGCCTGATTCTTACTGACAAAGACTTGATCAGCTTAAAAAATTTACCAGAGACCAAAATAATTTCTTTGTAGCTTGTCAAACACTCCACCCATAGTCTACATTCCATCAGCTTTCTGCTCTTTCGTGTGGTCAGTTTAAAAACTTTGTAAGCTGTTGAGAATTGGTTAAACATAATGTACCGTAAAACAAAAAACAAAAAAAAAATTATTAATGCAAGGGGAAATAAAATTGTATTTTTTTTATAAAATTAAAAGTCTAGATGGGTTATCTCGCTTGGAGCAGCAGTTGCTTCAGAAGCTTAGAAAAAAGCTTGACAACGCTACTGCGTCAGTTGATTACAAATGATTAACTCGTGATTTTTTTTCAGAGATCTCCAAGCCTCTCCTCCAGTGACGTAAGACATAATTGGCTCCAGAATACGATTTTTATGAGAAATGTATTTGCCTCTGTGTACGCTTTATGTTACATATATATTAAATTGGAAAGTTTGGATATCGTAACTTTGCACTTTCAGGATATGAAAGAAAGGATATTTAAAATCCAGGAAAATTATGTTGCTTTTTTCTATTTTTCTTTTTTACAAATTAGATTGTTAAAGGTGTATTTGATTTAACATCATTTTCTTCTTCTCAACACTCATTATAAGATGATGACAATTCAAAATGTGTGTGTTTGGTTAGGAGGGACTTGAATCTTTAATATTTTTATATAACTAGCGTTCTAAACCAGTCTACATCAGGTATTTTTAACCATGACTTTAAATAAGACTTCAATATTTATATCTCGGATTGATTTTTTTTTTTTTTTAAAGAATTACTTTGTTTGGCGCATCTTTACTTGTTAGGTGTGCTTTGGTTCAATGTCTTTTGTAGATCTGTGGGTCATTGGAATTTGTTTAGTTTTATAGTACTGTGTCATGTTGGCTAGTCAACACTACCAATATACTTCTATGATTTGCTGTCATAAGGATGTACATGTATATGTATTAAACAAAAATAACAAAAATATTTTATTGTAGTGAACAATTTTAACAAAAATTCTATTTCAATAGAATATTTATGGCGATGACTTAATTTCAATTTTTTTATTTTCTTAAAGTTTGAATTTTAACTTTTTAACTTCTTCAGAGCTCGAATACACGACCATCGAGTCGACAGTCCTGACAACATATTTCATTGGTCAACATTAGTTAACAAAAAATAGACTCATTGGCGGACCCTTTGGGGTTGCCTTCGAGTTTGTGTGAAAACTTAAACTCTTTTTGTAATTTTCTTAAAGTTTGAATTTTGTCACATCCATGTTAATGGCTAACTAAAAGCAATTTTTATAAAGATCAACACAGTGTCCTTGTGATAAATAAGCATATATGTGTATAATTTATTCAATACGCTTTTAATAACAAAAAACAAATCATTGTTTCTAATAGTTAATTAGTAAGTTAATTTTAATTAAAGTTTTCCTGAAAACAAATATGCAGCTAACACAATTAATTGTCCAAAATTCCTTGTTGAGCCAAAAGACGTTTAAAAGAGTTTTGACCAATGGCCAGCGGCTGGTGTTGGCTGTGCCTCATGTATTTCCACAGAAGTGGGTTGATCTCACGCAAGTCTCCGTACCCGCGCTTGTCGGCAAAGCCCCTCTTGTCTGCGAACCCTCGTTTATCTGCAAATCCCCTTTTGTCTGCGAAGCCCCTCTTGTCAGCAAAGCCTCGTTTATCAGCGAAGCCTCTTTTGTCTGCGAAGCCTCTTCTATCTAAGTCGGAGAGGATGAGTTCTTTGTCTTCGAAAGGCTCCAACTCAGCTGCTTCTAAGAATTCCATTTCGTTGGCTGCCAGGCAGTGTAATGTCCCAAGTAAAACAAAGGTCATAATGACATAGCTGGCTATTGTTGACATTTTAGTTTGTTATGTCCGGAGCAATACTTAGGAACCTAAAAAAAAGAAAATAAATACTTTGAGGTTTAAAAATTATATTGTAAATTTAGATGTTTTGATTTTACGATTGGTAATATGAAATGATAAAAAAAGACGCATTTACAGTAGCGTAGATAGGGGATTAGAAGCCTGGGGGGGGGGGGCTTGACCCCTGCATTTGACATCATGGCATGAGGTAATGGCATAATGTTTAATGTAAAAATAAATATTGGACAATCCTTTTGGGCCCCCTCAAAACCCGTGGGGATTTTCTAATTTGGTTCCCAGTCTCTTCACACTAGCTACGCCACTGTCAGCCCACTTTCTGAATTCTTTATTTTTTTTTTATGGGTCCCGCTTTATTGTGAAATTTACATCTCAAGAGTTTATCTTGCTTTACTGAATGAACTATTCCTAGTTATTGTTTTACTGAATAAACTATTCCCAAGAAACAGTAGCTCAATTGGGGCTATGAAAATGTCGTATGTAGAGATTGTGAAGAGGTGTCAATAGCATATCAGCTTTGCGTTTTTCACTACACAACTGTGTTACCTTTTTTATCAGACTATAAAAATTTAACAAACTTAGAACCAAACACATTTTATGAAAATCTATAATATGCCTTGTTATCAAATTTAAAAAAATGCAAAATAAAAAAAAAACTTATAATAAGTAATTATTATTAAAAAAGGCGAAGAACTCAATATTTAAAACTATATATATCAATAACGAGAAAAGAACTAACTTCCCTTGTCGGTATAAAAAAAGTTAATTACAAGTTATTAGTTGACTAATTGATGTTTTTTTTTTATTTATGTAATGTATTTAATAATGATTAAGTAAAGTTTCAATTTCATGCAATTTGGATGTGGATGGAATTAACGTGCTCTAACTTTTTTACAGTGAGATAGAGTTGATATAGCCTAAGCTTTGTAAAAAGATGTCAACTTATCTTCAATATCTGCCTATTAAAAAAGACAAAATGCAGTGGATATCGTCCAGCTGAAGTCATACCGAACAAGTATAGGTGGCAGCTCAACATCCAATAATCACTTCATTGCTTAAGAATAGCCCCCAGCACAGACACACCAAAAAAAAAACGCACCTGATATGGGGACTAAGGAGAAAGAGAGAGAGTGCGAGATGAAAGGGGAAGGAATAGAGATTGGGAGGAAAGAAAGGTAGAGAGGGGGATTGGGGATCTGAAGGAGAGAGAGATAGAAACATGAAAGCCATAAGTACTATGTGCGACTATAGCAAAATAGAACTGACTGAAGATACTAACAAATATTCCTTTCAATAAACTTAAAATGAGTTTCTAAATTGTCCATGATTGTATCTTTAATATATACAGAACATGATCTTATCAGACAAGAGAAAATTCGTTATCTCTTTGTGAAATTATCAACCATGTACCTAAGCCAGGCCCTAATAACATAAACATTTCTATTTTCCTGTTTGAAATTACCTCCAATGACTTTCATTCATAATACGAGAATCTCATTACAGCTGTAATCACTAAGGCTATTGTTAGCTATCTAATAGATTTCAATTACATTCTTTCCTTTAGTTACTTCCAGACTATGAAAATATTTAAAAAAATGAATAACGTTTTGTTAATGGGACATTATATTTTATTATTTACCTTTATTTTTAGCTAATAAAATTGTAATATTGATTTTTTTTTAATTAAAAAAAATTCCATACAAATTTAAATGAACGAAATTAATTATTTCATTGGGACACATTTTGACCATAACAGAGTCTCTTGGGTCTTCCTAAGATAGGTGGTGAAAGTATAGTTTTAATAGAGCACACAAACTAAAAAAAACCAACAAACTAGAAAAAACAAAACAAAAAAAACTTTAAAAAACCAAAAAAAAAAAAGTGTAATTGTACATATTAATTTGGATCAGTCATGTAATGTAATGTAATAGACCATAGATCTAGACCAGCGGTTCTCAACCTTTCTTAGCGCGACGACCCCTTTTTACAATTCCTCACTTATTCGCGACCCCCAACAGTATATTATTTTCGTTTATAAGTATGATACAAAATATTATTTGGAGGCCTAATGTAATTAAGAGGGCGTGGTGGCTGAGCGGTAAAGCGCTTGGCTTCCGTACTGGAGGTCCCGGGTTCAAATCCTGTTGAAGGCTGGGATTTTTATTTTCGGGATTTTCGGGCGACCTTGAGTCCACCCAGCTCTAATGAGTACCTGACATTAGTTGGGGAAAAGTAAAGGCGGTTGGTCGTTGTGCTGGCCACATGACACCCTCGTTAACCGTGGGCCACAAAATCAGATGACCTTTACATCATCTGCCCTATAGACCACTAGGTCTGAAAGGGGAACTTTTTAATGTAATTATTCCCATTTGCCTAGCAAAGCCTAATGTTTAAACACGGTACAGTATGTAATTATATTCTGAAAAAATTATATCTCCTTTCAATTGGGTTAAAAGTAAATGAAATAATTGACGTACACTTTTTCACAATTGTATTTAATAGTCACATTCCTAGCATGTGACAATTTTCTGTATTTAAACTTGATAAGTAACATGCTGTTTCCAGAAATAAATGTATTATTGCAAATGGAAAGAGAAGGTGCAGAACAAACAAAACTGAACATGAGTGCAAACGATTGATCAAGATTTGTGTAATTAAAGAGAAATTCTTCACTGTTTAACTATTTATGTCTTCTAAGACTTTTTTATTTGACTTTAAAATTGGATTTCTGGTCAGTGGAAATGGAATGGGAAGTAGATTTGGAAAGTAGGATGATACATGCGCAAATGTTCTTTCAAAGAAATTATCTGTCTGCCAGTCAAATTAAATTAACTACAAAAAGATTAAGACAGTTGTGTTGGTGAAAGTCTTGGTTTCAATTTGATATATAACTTTATTTATCTGTGATTTACCGTTTATGAGATAAAAAATATTTTCATAACCCTATTGTAAACAACAACTGGTAGCCATTTTTACCCGCATCCATTGCTATTTTCGAAACAGGCTGAAAGAGTTAAAGAGAGCTGATAAGTTATTTTCGTTACAAATAACATACTGTTTTGTTTGTAAAATTTATTTTTGCTTAAACTAATGGAGGGAGGCAGAGGAATCAGTGGTGCAAGAGTTTCCAAAACGTTCAGAGCAGGGGCGGACTAGCTATATGGGCATTCGGGCAAATGCCCGGTGGGCCGGTACCCAAGTGGGCCGGTAGGGCCACCGAAAGGACCGCGTGAATGCCAGTAAATTTTCTCAAGATTCGTATTTTTCTCTTAAAAAGCAATACTTTTGAGCGTCATGATTAAATAGGCTACATATACATTTTACACTTTTCAAGTCTAATATTAATCTAAAGCAGTGATTCCCAAAGTGGTCCATATGGACCCCCAGGGGTCCACGAGGACTTCCAAGGGGTCCACGAAAGTGAAAAAAAGAATTGGGGGTCCATGACATGCAAATGGGGGTCCACCAGAGTGGATCTCATTTAAGAAGGAATTGAGTTTAATATAAATCTCACATTAATGGAATCACCGATTATATAATACAAATATACATTGTTTATACTTTATTATAGCTAAGCCCACACATCAGTTCCCCCCTCTCCACGCAGCTGATGTATCCAAAGGAACGGCAGTGCCGATACAATTTGGGGTCAGCAGCGTCGCAGGTTCTGCGATGTGTGGGCGACATCGTTCCGACCACAGCTTATGCCCAGGCATTCATCTCATGGAAATGAGATGATCCATAGTCGCTTCGCGACTGACGGTGGCCATAGATAGCTAAGCCATAAAATTTATATGATATAAATGGAATGAAAAACATATTTTAAATTTTAATACCTCATTTAAATAGCTTAATTTGGTCTAGAGATAACTAATATTTAACATGGCTGAATCTAAACACACAATAGACGGTGGTATTAATTTCTAAATTTTTTTCTTCTTTTCTCGTCGAACTTATATTGCCTATGTGTCTTTCATTTAACATTTTATGTAACGACACCATGAAATCACCTAAGCTGAAGGATAGTTGGAGACAAAGCCACCCTGATAAGATTTTAAAAAAATATTGAACACTCCATGATAATGGTATTGTAGAAGGGTTCACTAAATTCTTGAGCTCTATTGGAATATAGCTAAATATTTCTTTTTTTTTTAATGTAAGTCTTTGCAAACGACATATTTCTGCAAACAACATATTTCTCTATACAGCTGACCGACAAATTGTCTGGTGATGATGTATTTTTTTATTCAAATTATTATGGCTCAAAAAATCCACGAAAACAGCTCTTTGTGAAACTTTTTACTAAAACAACAAATCTCTATATGAACAATAATCTCGGTAGCAATGGAAGTCTAGCTTGCAAACCTTTAAAAAAAAAAAGTTTCCAATGTGTTTAGTGATAGTTAAGGATACATATTAACTGTTACATAATGGTTTAAATTTCAATTTTGTTAATAAATTTATTGTAAAATAGTAAATTTAACTTAAAATGTAGGTTTAAATTACTTTTTCACTCCTCATGTCATTGGCTCGAAATTATTTAAACAAAATGTATAATTTGAAATTGATGAATTTTCAAAAATTCAATATAACTTAAGCAGGGGTCCACGGAAAACCAGAAAACATGTCAAGGGGTCCACGAGACAAAAAAGTTTGGGAACCACTGATCTAAAGCATTTCTTCATCCGTCTATGGCAGGGCTCTCAACCTGTGGGTCGCGACCCCCTTAAATTGGGGATCGATTGACCATTTACCAGGGGTCATCTAAGACCATAAAAATATGGATTGTTATTGTAAATTCTTCTATTGCTGTATGTGTGTGGGGTGGTCTCGGCAGAGTGGGGGATTGTAAAAAGAGGTCGCCGAACTTAAAAGGGTGAGAACCGCTGGTCTACGGTGCTTCTAGTAGACGTCACTAAACAAGAAAATTAAGGCCTTTTATTTCTTATAGAGATCGACGTTAGTGGGAATCTTTATAAGGATCAACAACAACCTTACAAGTCCTATAGAGGACATGTCCAGTCACATACGAATTCTTTTTTTTTTATGGAGTTGGCCCGCTACGAAATCCTTCACAAATCACAATGATTATCATGAACAGTGTTGAAATGTGTTGAATCAAAATGCAAAAGGGAAAAGAAGGAGCAGACAATATTGTCAATAAGTAACAACTATTGCTGAAATGCTGTGCAAAACAATATTATAAACAGAGATTTTTTAATCACACAAATTCAGAGGCGGCTCCAAATGAATTCACCAATGGACCAGGAATATTCAAGCCATAGTCTTGTTTTGATCGTTTAAAGTAATACAATTTTTAAAATCAGTAGACGTTATTTTTTACATAAAAACAAACAGGACGACACTTTGATAAGACTCTTCAAACTCTTCTGGGATAAGTAGAGTATCATTAACTGATCAACTAAGAACTCTAATGAGTGCCTGACATTAGTTAGGGAAAAGCAGTTGCTCGTTGTGCTGACAACATTACACCCTCGTAAACCGTAGGCGACAGAAACAGATGACCTTTACATCATCTGTCATATAGACCACAAGATCTGAAAGGGTAACTTTACTTACTTTATTACTGGGTAATTGTGTACTATGCGATTTGCATCAGATTCACTTCTAAATGTTTACATAATAAATAAATCTGCACCCCCTAAGCAGTAAGAAGATAATCTATATCTTATTAATTTATAGATGTAAATTTAGTTCAAATTGTTTAATACATTTAAATGTAGATCTACGTCTGGCCTCTATTTAATCTAATTTAGAATGTTGTCATTCACCAACTTTATGATGACAGCATTAACGAATGAACAGGCTTAACGCCATGTAAAACATTAATGCCAAGACAACAAAGTTATTGACTTAGGTCGAAATACAAAGACACTTTGCTAGAAAATGAGATGAACTTGACAGCAATTGTTTTACTGAACGTAAGGATATTAAAAACAAGTGGACATGTTATGTTGTGTATATACGTGTGTTGCAAGCTTTAAGATGCAATCAAACGAGGTTTCCAAGTTATCGAGAAAGCTTTTTTCTGTGGCTAACGAGCAGGGTGTCATGTGGCCATCACAATGACCGACAGCCTTTACTTTCTCAACTAAAGACAGGTACCCGTTAAAGTTAGGTCGACCTAAGGAATCCCCAAAAAATCCCCAAATCCTAGTAGTAACTGAGATTCGAACACAGGACCCCAGGTTTGGAAGCGCTTAACAACTCAGCCACCGCGCCCCCACGACCTTGTGAGATGGACAGTGAAAATAATGGAGGATGAAGAGTTGTATTTGTAAATTGAAGTTCAGATGTCTGAGAAAATTTCGAGGAGTGAAAGTGAATCATAAGCACGGTATTCGTTAATAGGGGATGTTCAGATGTCTTTAATGTAAATGCTTATGTATATGGTAGCAAGAACTTTTCACAATAAGAGATTCCCCATCCCAAGTGTTATACTTTATTCATTTAGTAATAGCACTTGTTCAAAATCATCTAATAAATTATTCATATATACTAACTACTTCCGATACATTATTAAGATTTATACAATGATTTTGAGGTCAGGTATGATTGGACGCTCATCATGTGGGATACAATTTGTGGGCCGGATTGTATAAAAATGCCTGGGCCGGTTTTGTCTCCCAGTCCGCCCCTGGTTCAGAGAGACAGGGGGAGTGTCACTTGATCTCCATTAGAGCTATGAAGCACTACGTTCAACAAGAGTCTCTTACCAGACTAATACGGGAGGACCATGCTCCCCACCCCCGCTACCATTTGGACTTCATTCCAAGGTTCATGTTGTCCAATGTGGTATACATTTCTAAACAAAGTTTACATATTAAAATCAAATTTATGGATGCCTTTATTAACCTTTTGTAAAACGTACATTGCTTAGTTCATAAATTACGGAATTTACAATTTTTATAGTTTGAAAACTCTCTTTAGGTGTAAAAAAAAAATTCAAGTACCTATTGTACTAGATTATCATATTGTAAACTTATCCTCCCCCCCCCTGCTGACCATTTTGTTTCTCCACGTGAAAAACTTATTGAGTTTTGTTTGTGCTTAGAGAGAAACTGACGGGAGGAGTTGTTGATATGTTAAATGAGAGTCAGTCACGAGTTTGGATTTCTTGACTAAGGATTGTTTTCGATTTTCTATTGTGTTAGTAATTCGGGATATGTACATTTAATTTTGGAGATTGTGACATTATTTCTCTTTATTTGTTCGTAATTGGATTGTGCGTCTGCAATCTGAGAAGGATATCGGCGACCTGACCATCGGTGAGTTAACCTTCTTTAGCTTACTCCAAAGTCGTAACAATATCTATTGACATGTTTGTAAAAATGTTTTACATGTTTTGGATGTTCCATCCGAGATGAAGATAGTTACTTCATAGTCCAAACCTCCCGCAGGATGACGGGGGATGGGAGAGGGCAGGGTTTGAACCCGGGACCATCGATAAATCGAAACGACAGTCCAGCGTGCAAACCGCTCGACCAGGCAGCCATCCATGTAATTGATAATATAAAACATGATGTTTAGATTGACACTTTTTCTCATAGAAATTGAGAATGAATAAATTATGTATATATTACTTTGTTGTTTAATATTATTAATTAACATGGCGCAATTTGAGTTAGTAGGAAAGGGAGATAAATAAATCATAAATAAGCAGTTTAGAGTAAATATTTGTGTGTGTGTGTGTGTGTGAATCATTTCATATATCATTGAAAGAAGTTAGGTCGATGGGTGAGTGGAAAAGAAAAATGGACAAAAGCTTATAAAGGGGTGGTAAGGACAAAAAAACGTATTAAATGTAGAGACAAAGTTTATAATGTATTTTCCAATATTATATTCTAGCTAGATAACCGCCAGTGGAGAACATGTGTATGAGAGCCACCAAGTGTCCATGAAATGTTGTTTTACCATGAAGAACTATGAACAGTGATATGAACAACGATATTTGTGAAATATGAACTATGAACATTGATGGAAGAACTGTGAACATTATTATGTCAACTGTGATATGTGAACAACTGTCAAGCCAAGATTTCAAGATTTCATGTTTGTGGTCTTCAATAAATGAAATGCAAATGTCCTTGTAAGACTTGACAGTAGTGGAAAAATATTGACATATTTTTTTCTAGGGGGGGGGGGGAGTATCTGTTATGTACTCAATTGTTAGTTGTAATTATTTAGTGACGCACCATAGAAGACGCCTATTGAACGGGACTAGTGACGTTGATGTCATTTAACGGGAGTCTACGATAGTGGATGTCATTTAACGGGAGTCTACGATAGTGGATGTCATTTAACGGGAGTCTACGATAGTGGATGCCATTTAGCATGTCTAGACATTAAATTTTGTTTCCCATTAATGAAAAGAAAATAGGCACATAGGAATTGTATCTAAGTATTTTTTTTATTTCAACACTATTATTCAAATAGCATTTTTTATATTTAATGTTAACATCCTATTTAAATAGCTTAATAGTGTCTAAAATTAAACATGGCCGAATCAAATATGAAATGTGGACAGTACAGATTTGATAACTTGAGATTTGGCTATGTTCTTTGAATGCAATATAGTTTTAAGAAATGCCTCCGTGACACGAAGCTGGAGGATCATTTGAGACGATGACACCGTGATGAAATAGATCATGATTTGACATATTTTTGAATCAATTCGAACACTCGAAGATAAACTCACAGTAGACATAGAGTTCTTCACAAATAAGGAAGTTTGTGAGCGTCTAACAAATTTTCTACTTATGGCTAAATCAGGATAACTTCACAATTTATGAAAAAAACAACACTTCATTTTGCTAGCTATCGAAAATTTTTTTTTACACTTTTTCACACAAATCTGCATCTGATATGATAAACTAATTCTTGTTAACAACCACTGTACTAATGTTCTGTTTGCTTTTTACCATGTGCGGGGTATTGTGTTGTTGCTCAGGCTTGCCGCCCTGGAAGACCAGTTTAGCCTGTCTCAACGTTTCCGAAGTCCCACCTATTTTTTTTTACCAAACTTTAATTGACTTTTTCTGTTTGTCTGGGTGAAATCTTCTCTTCCTTAGTCCCCCCCCCCTTTACCATTCTAGGGTTCAGTAAAAACTGCCACCTTTATTCATTTCTATGACAATACATGAATTAATGTTTTAAAAAAAGTGAATCAATAAGTCAGGAATTATTTTGTTTCTTATAGAGACAGAGGTGGGTAGTAAGGTAACGGAAGATGAGATAAAATTGTAAAACTAACAATCTTGTTTTCAAATATAAGATCTGTGATCACACACTGGTAGTCACTAATTTCCCTCCTTGCAGTGGACAATAAAATAAAATAAAAAATCTGTTATTACTTTCAGGGTACATAGAACAACTAAGCGATTTTTTTACAATAGAAACCCCAGCTATTAAAGTTACCAAATCGATTATCTATTCGCAATTTCCACCCAAAATGTTGTCGAAAGCCGACTTTCTAAACGACAATGTACAAAATTATCTTTTTTTTTCCACTGTAAACAATCCTTAACCTTTTTTTTCTTTTTGATACGTAACTTTCTTTCGTTCCAGCTTTGTGTGTGTGCGTGTGTTTTATTTCTAATTAGATCTAGATCATAGACATGATCTAGATTTATTTATGTCTATGATCTAGATCTAATTCTCCTATACATCTAAATAATTTTCAGAGCAAGCTTGAGGGCTATCCTTATATAAGTGTGATTTTGAAATTTGCTTTGAAAAGAACACTGTAGGCTACATTAATAATCAATGTCTGGGCTTGTATGGAGTAAATTAATACAGTTTGAATTATAAAGACAGTAGAGGCTTAGCTGAGTATGTGTAGCACAATTTTAGTACGATTAGATCTACAATTACCCTCTATTCAAAATTTAAAAAATTCTAGCTAATGATTTTATGATCTTTGCATTTTTTACCAAAATGCTTCAATATTTTACATGCTTAAATAAAAACTTTAATTATAACTTTTAAAAAATAGAAGTTATTCGTCGTTATTTTCGGTACCAGAAATTATTATGGAATTGAAAAAAAAGTTAAGTTCTAAATAATTTCTAACTCTATTTGTTCTGTTGTCACAGATTAATAAAACTACTGTAGACATTACAATTTAACAATAAATAATATAACGAGACTTGTCTTCATTAAGGTAGACATGGAGAACTCTATTTTATTTCCGCTCTTTCTTTTGCGTTCCTTTAAAAACATAGACAACAAACAATGACGTAATATCATATATTAGCACATCCTTCCTTTTAAAGTTCTAGGGTCTACTGATATCTAGAAGGAATCTTAACAACTCGGCCACTTCTGGTTGTTTTGACTGGCACGACAAGTTCTCTAGACGTTGGTCTATAACTGTCTGTTTCGGTTGTTCTAACAGTTTGTTGTTCATTGTCTTCGTCAGTATCATAGTACCCAGAGATGTCTTCATCAAAACTCTTATTTAAAAACCGTTGGTTTCTTCTGTAGGTTTTTCCATCATTTGTCTTTATGATATAAGATCTGGGTGATGGATGTTTCTTAATGACGACAGCTTTCTGCCATGTTTGTCCTAGACGCACTCTCACCTTCTCTCCGACAGAATAATCTTTAGGCAGTCTTGCTTTTGCATCATATTTTACTTTGCTTTTCATCTGTCGTTCGTTGAGTAATTTCTCTGCATCTTCAGCTATCGATGGTTCAAATAGTTTGGGATCAGTTGGAATTATGTCCCTGAGTCTTCTACTCATCAGCAGTTGTGATGGTGAATACGGCAGTCCACTTATTGGAGTATTTCTATACTCGAGCATAGCGAGATATGGATCTTTCCCACTTTTGTATGCTTTGTTGAATATCTGCTTTACGATACCAACATACACCTCACTTTGACCATTTGATTGAGGGTACCTGGGACTTGATGTGGTTATCTTGAAATTCCATTCAGAAGCAAACTCTCTATATTGGTAACTGTTGAATGGCATATTGTCGCTCACTATTTCCTCTGGTATGCCATGTCTGGCAAAAATTCCTTTCAGTGCCCTGATAACACATTCTGCTGTTTTGTTCTCCAGTCGTTTTATTTCAGGGTATTTTGAGAAATAGTCCACAACTAGCAAATAATCATTGTTTCGCCATTCAAACAAATCTGTCGCAACCTTTTTCCATGGTCTGTCTGGTACAGCATGAGGTAACAATTTTTCCTTTACATTGTTTCTTTTGAACAGTTTAACATCAGCTTCAGTTTTGCGACGAATTTCTTTTATCTTCTGATTACTTCCTGGAAACTTTCCTGTTACGCCATAATTTTTCTTAATCATGTCCTCATCTGGTCTCGATTTCTCTTGAGCACGTAATAGTTTATCATCTTCATGCAATTGAGAACCTGACTTTGGTCTGCAAGTTGTTGTTAGTTGATTTCTCAGCATCAACTCTCGTGGTACTTCATTTTGTCGCTTGACATCATGTACTTCGACGTTTTTCTTTGCTTCGATTAGTCTTAAAGCAATAGATGTCTTCATACCAAGAACTGGGTTTATTTCTTTCTTGATCACATACAGATCATCTTTGACTTCCACATCGTCGACTTTAAATGTGACCGATGCAACTCCCTTCAGTTCTAATGCTTTATCCCCTAATGCTCGTAGGGTAGTATTTGACTGTTTTAACTGACTTTCAGTTTCTAAAGTGTTCCACGTTGACTCTGATATCACATTAGCTTGTGCTCCTGTGTCAATCTTCATTTTGACTATCTTTCCCATAATATTGACATCAACCATCCAAACTCTGACATTGTTGTCAGTTCCAATTGCCTCAAACCATAACTCGTTTGCTTGGCTTGCTTGGCTTTCATCTTCCAGTAAATCAACAGCCTTGAAATATTTCGAACGACATTTTGCAGCGAAATGATTTTTCTTTTTACATTTTCGGCATGTCTGTCCGAATGCTGGGCAATTGTGTTTTCTATGCGATCTACCACAAGATCTGCAATCTTTAATGGTACTTGCTGTATGGTTCCTTGCCATATTCTCCTGTGAGCTTTTAACTAGCTTTCTTTCTTCTGTCCTCTTTACTTTATTAGCAGCATCTATTTGTAGTCCTTTCATCTCCATCATTTGGTTCTGTGTATGCTCGTCAGCACGAATGATGCTTGCTGCTTTCTCTAAAGTTAAGTCTACGTCTCTCAGAAGTTCTTCTCTCACTCGATCCGACTGTATGCCACATACCAATCGATCTCTTATGAGTTCCTCACGAAGGTTATCAAACTTACATTTTTTGGACAAATTCTTTAAATCTGTATAGTACTGTTCAAACGTTTCCCCGTCCTTCTGACTTCTTGTGAAGAATTTAAATCTGTCATAAACAGTGTTGGTCTTAGGCATAAAATGATTCTGAAACCTTTCAATGAGTTTGTCTACAGTTTCATCTTCAATTAGGCCTACTTCAAAAGTATTGTAGATATCTCTAGCGGGTTCACCGATCAGGTGTAGCAGTAAAGCTTTCTTCACTGGTTCTGGCTTCGTATCCTTTTCAGTGGCGACCATAAATAGTTCAAAACTTTGTCTCCATTTTTTCCATCTTTCAGATAGATTGCCGTCTAGTGACAACGGTTTAGGAGGATCGAATAATTCCATTATTCGTAGAGCGTATAGATCCTAGATTCTATGTCTAGATGTCTAGATCTAAAACAATTCAATAACGTTGAATATGAACTAGTCTAGTGATATGATACCACGGCCACTTGGTACAATGTACTTAAAAGCAATTTAGAAACGAATACCTTCCAGATCTGTCACAAGACCTGACACCAGATCACAAGATTTGACACTTCTGATACCAGATTACAAGATCTGACCCTTCTGACACCAGATCACAATATCTGACCCTTCTGACACCATGTTCTGTTGTCACAGATTAATAAAACTACTGTAGACATTACAATTTAACAATAAATAATATAACGAGACTTGTCTTCATTAAGGTAGACATGGAGAACTCTATTTTATTTCCGCTCTTTCTTTTGCGTTCACTTAAAAACATAGACAACAAACAATGACGTAATATCATATATTAGCACACTATTCAAAAAAGCCTTCTCAATTGAGGTGTTTATGAAGATTGAAATCTATTGTTTTTACAAACTTACTCTAAAAACGGCCATCTATTCCACTACCTACGTCAAGTATAATTTCTTTCCCTTGTTAAGGATGTGAAACAAATAGTTAATATCCAATAGTTAATTAATTTTTTTTTATTAACTCTCGCATAGTCAGGTAAAAGAAATAATTGTGAAAAAGTTCATCTTGGTCCGAGCTTGGGAGTCTGAGAAATAACATTTACCAGACAGACAGCAAGTGGATATAAGCTTTGTAAAAATACGGCATAATATTAATATGGAACTGAAGATTTACTGAATATATATATATATATATTAGTGATTCTCCCACAATACCCCTCAGTGTTGGTAATAAATTTCAGCCAATCATTGGAGGCAGAGACATGGAAATGTTATGAAATGTTCTATTACAACTAAACTATTTAATTAATTCTAACAATTAATTGTAAACGTGTGAGCTAGGGAAAAAGTTGTTAACTTATCACTGCCCACTTACCGTTCAAATAGTCTGTGCGTAAAGGGGATGACGTCACCACCAATACTTATCTACGAAACTGTGGATCGAAAATGAAAGCCAGTTCCCAAAAAGGAGGCTTTTTATAGGAGAGCTGAAAATGACGTGGAACTGGCGACTTTTTACGATGTCTTGGAGGGAACGAGAAGTAGAATACAGGGGAGAGAAGCCGAGGGGGAGGGAGGATAAATGATGTTCTTTCCCTTGGTTTTGTTTTGTATAATGTGCAATCAATGGCCGTATGTAATTACTGTCAACAAACCTTTTTGGTAACCTATTCAAGAGAATCTAATTATCTTCATGTTGTATAAGAGATTTTTTTTTCACTTTTAGGCCAAATAAAATTATAATGATAGTGAAAGAGAAATGTTAGATAATGACTAAAAGAATGACTAAATAACTGAAAGAAAAAAAAAATATTGTGCACTATACAAATTATGTAGGATGCTTCACTAAATTTGACTAAGTTGATATATGATTATATGTTGTATGTTTTAGGTAATATTTAAGATTAATTCTATAAGTAAATACATAAATAAATTAATTACTCTATTATATAGCGCTACTTTCATGCTTAAAGCATGCTCAGAGCGCTTTGGTCCAATCTCACTTGTGGACCAGAAGGGTCGAGAGATATCTGGAAGAACGTTTTTCGTGTTGCCTTTAGGTGATTAGTAAACACACCTCTGCTCGAGTCGGGTGTCGAGCTTTGAGCCCCTTTCATAAGTATCCAAACCAAGTTCAAGCGTACTTAGCCTCTTGACCACGCTTCCAACAAATTGGTTTTAGCAGACTCCGAAAAGGGAAAATCCGTTATTGGTTTTTGTGAAGTCTGTCCGTCCTGTTAAGTTCACAGAAAATAGAAACGATATACAAAATCATATATTTACTTTTAAATCTTCTAAAGTTCTGTTGCAACGGCAACTTTTTATTTTCTGAAAGCGAATCGTTTAATTTTTACAAATAAATATGCAAGCAGACAGCAGTATTTTTAATGAAAATACAACCGTTTTTTATGAACAACTTCAAGGGAGCTAAGTTTTTATAATAAGCTATTTATGAATAGGGCACGAGTTCGAATGAGACCAATCGTCACAGAAGACCTGAACGCAGACCTGCGACGTCACAACTTGTGGGCAGTGAAGACCAATAGCTATTGCCATGTCACAGCCTGTGGGCAGTAAAGACCAATAGCTAGTTGCAAGGTCACAGCCTGTGGGCATTGAAGACCAATAGCTAGTTGCCACGTCAC
>JADKLZ010001913.1:30242281-30289658 GCA_021533235.1 Biomphalaria straminea
AATATCTTTCATCCAAAGTTCCTTAACCCACCTAATATCTTTCATCCGAAGTTCCTTAACCCACCTAATATCTTTCATCCAAAGTTCCATAACCCACCTAATATGTTATATCTTAAGTTCCTTCCCTTGTTGAACATTGGTTTGGGTAAATGGTGCAGTGCACTGACAAAAACTGGTGAGTGACAATCAAACTCAAAACAGAATAAATCCAAATTATTTGTTTAATGTGTATTTTAGTTTTATGAAGTGCTATTAATTTTAATTTCGTATTGGTACCCGATATATTGTATCAGTTGTGCTGGCCAGTTGACACCCTCGTCAACTGTAATAGAAAATGTTTTGAAAAGGGTTGTGATGTTATACATATTGAAATAAATCGAGATTTAATTATGATTTTAAATTTCGACTATTATTGGTAATCGACATTAATTTAGGACATAAGGGCTTTGTGCAGGCCAAATAAGGTCCTCGGTCACGATGAAGTGAACGGTCACCCTAATACCTCGCCTTCATTAACCGTAAAAAATGTTTTGTAAAATGTTTTACATGTTTCGGAAATATTTCAGAGTTGAAGATAGTTATTTCCTAGTCCAAACCTCCCGCAGGACGACGGGGGATGGGAGCGGGCAGGGTTTGAACCCGGGACCATCGGTAAATCGATACGACAGTCCAGCGTTCAAACCGCTCGACCAGGCAGCCATCCATATAACCGTATGAGGGAATGGCTTGTAGAGGGGGTGGTGAACTTTTTTTTGGTTAATTCTATAATCATCATACCCTTGATATGTAAGTAGATTCTAGTAGGAATAATAAGATAAGATAATAATACTGCTAAAATAACTCAACGATGATGACCGTATCTTATTTTAGAACAACTGTTAAAAAAAAAACAGCAGACAAACTCACTGGCCTGTCTGTAACTTCTGCTTACGAATTCATGGGATGCTGGGAAGAGAGAATTAATCACATCAATGTCGTGTTACGTTAATGCTTTGGAATCACTTTGGATTGGGGAAGGCAAGGAGACAACTCCAGCTTTCAATTACAGTTTTCAGACGACTATCCTCGCTTTCAGTAGGAGTGATAATCCAAACGGCTTACCACAATGATTCGCATTAGCCTCCCTTGAATACGGAATTTTTTAAATCAATGATATCAATAAAGTTTTCATTAAAAAACTAAAACAAGAACGCAGAAGACATTGAACGTAGTTTTCTAACAATATTTTTTTTTTCTTCATTTACAACATTCTTTAATTTTCTATTACTTCATATAATAAAACCTCTTTCAGTTTTTAATCGAATAAGAATATAATAAACCTCTTTGATATTTAAAATTATTACTGTTTCTCTTATTAGATTGCACATTTTGGCTGTAAGGTTATTGGGTGGACATCGATCTTAAAAAGACACTAACGATATTCATAGAAATTCAACAGTTAATATATTAGGTTAGGACAGTGGCGTAGCTAGAGTATATGGTGCCTGGTGCGGTACCTCATCTTGATGCCACCCCCTCAAAAAAAAAAACCACTAAATAATAACATTGCAAAACGTTACTTTTTTGTTCAAAATAATATGTATTCATTAATCAAATATTGTTAATTCAAAAAAATCACTGTTACATAAACATATTTTAAGGTAATTTTACGTAAATTTGTCATATTTGATCGCAAGTAATTCTTGATCAGTTTAAGTTTGGAAAAACTTGCATGTCGCTACATGCTACAATAGTAAAAAATATGCGAATCATGATGACGATATTCAGGATTGAATCAACTAGCTGATATTGTTTTATAAAATTCAAGAGCTTGTTTTGGAAGTTCAGAGGCTTCTGATAAAACTGTGACAGCCCGTTGAAGCCTCTTTCTCTCCAGCAGAAATTCGTTTTTATCAATGTCGCTAGGAGTACTATCGAGATTGATTTCGATCTGAGGATATAATAGCTGGGAAGGCGACAAAAAATCCATCATATCTATCTGCTACATCATGAAGTTGCTCGAATCGGGTAATTATTTCTTGAACAATCCTTTACAGGCTAGAATAAATTTCCCTTCGTATCTCTTCTTTGTGTGTAAGTAGAGAGTCGTCACATTTCTCCCAGACATCGTTTTCTAATGCCAATACGTTTTTGAGTTTCTGTACTGATTCTCAGATCAGAGCACACGCTTTCGGCAAAGGTAATGCTGGCTTCAGCGATGTCCTCTCGATTACTACTTAAAAATGTCTCTTTTTTATAGTTTGAGTGAGCAGTCTCGAATAGACAATCCTTGTTTTTGAAGGTAGACTTGCGCATCATTAATTTCAGTAAATACAGGAGACCAAAATCCAAGATAGGTGAGAAAATTAAAAGATTGAATAGCAACTAATAATCCACATCCTTCAGATCTAGTCTAGTTAATGTCTCCAGTTTCTATAATTTTAGAAAATGTATCCCTAACCATCTTGACGGCTTCTCTGGCGCTCCAGTGGGTCTCAACTAAAAGTTTAAGGCTAGTTCCGGTTATTTTGATGAGGATATCCCAGCGATTTGTTGAAGTTCAGAAAAAGGCGTGTTAACGGTCCAGTGCACCAAAAAAAATATTACCGAATTGACTTCAGCTTCTGCAGCTCGAATTCCTGCTAAGTTAAGAGAATGCTTTGAGCAGGCAATGAATAGTGCTTCGGGATTGACTTTTAGAATACGTTTTTGGACACCGTAGTTTTGACCTTTCATGACCGCAGCATTATCATAGCCTTGAACCCTGCAGTCAATTATGCCTAAGCCATCCGAACGCAGTTTCTCTAGAATTATCTTAGCGATTCCAGCAGCATGCTTGTCCTTTGTGTCGTTGAAGTCAATAAAAGACTCACAAATCTACACCCTGTCATTATCTATGACAACGTACGTAAAATTTGGGAAGTTTGATCCAGCTTTGAGATGTCAGGTGTACTTTCAAAAATAATAGAGACATTTTTGGCCTGTTTTACTTGCTGTATGATTTTTTGTTTTTTTTAAGGTGATCCCCCCATATTGTAATAATTTCCTTTTTTATTTGTGGAGACATGTATGTATTCTGTCTGGAACAAAGCTTGGTTCGAAGCACATGCTCCCTCAAGAGTGGATCGTACTTTGATAGTAATTTTACTAACTCCAAGAAATTGCCTTGATTTTTGCCCTTCCAACACTTCTTCAGCTCGCTCGCGATGCCCACGAAGTGCCAGATTTTGCTTTGAGAAAAAAAACGAATGATGTCCAAGATTCTCTTCAGGTAGTCTCTACAGGTTTTCGTCTATTGTATAATCAAATCTTGGGCCTTGTTGTCAATACTGTTCCCTACTCCCAGGCGAACTTCAAGTTTCCTCCAAGCAAGCGATGACTGAATGTGAGCTCTGCTGATCTCATGTCTTTCTTTTTTCGGGGATAACCTCCACCACTCATTGAATCCATCTTTGGATTGAAATGAAGATTTGGTACTTGGTCTTGTTGAGAAGAGTATGCAGGGGAAGCAAAATAAGGATTCTTTTTTGGGGAATAACACGTCCACTTTATAAGAATTTTCACGCCGTTTGACATTTGCAGGAAAAAAACAAACCTTTGAAAGCTTTCTAGCCTTTCCTTTTGCCGATTCTTTATGTCTATACACCTCTCTGAATTGACTGTTCATACGCTGAACTGTTTCAGATCCTTGAGTGACAAGGTGTATGCGACTATTATCTGTGATGACATCAGACCAATCTCCAATGTCGTTCAGTCTAGAGTTTATTATCCTGCTTTCTGTATTGTGTACACTGTCTGATGGTTCAGCTTCTTCAGTATGAATTTTGAGAAGTGTACTAAAGACATGCCTGTGTGCTGTCCTTTAGTCTCAAGAACCTGCGGTATTGAAGTCTTTTCTTCTTTTTCATCATTCAAGAGGTCGGCCTCGTCATTTTTTCTGGATTCAATGATAACCGTCAAGGAGATGAACAAAATAGTAACATGACAAGTTTATTAATCGTCAGTTCATGTTTGAAATACAGTAATGTATTTTGTTCATGCCCATACCCTTAGTTGTTTTTACTAAAAAGCTCAGGGAAATAGGAAATTAATACACACTGGGGGGGATTTTGGGGCCCCTCTCCACTTGGTGCCCTGTGCGGCCCGCACCACCCGCACATTGGTAGCTACACCACTGGGTTAGGAAAAACAATAACTAGCTATTAGGCCACACATTTTAAAATCTGGTTCGACAATTATAATATGTTTGAAATATAATCTCATAGTGAGAGCTATGTGTTTCCTAGGGCTGTATTAGTACAAAGCTTTTATCAACTCTGTCTGACTGGTTAAAAGAGAAGTTGAAACACATTATTTCTTCAACTTAATAATCTCGAATCAAGTTGAAACTTTGCACAATTATTTCTTATAACTGACAAAACAAAAATCTATTTTTTTATAAAGTAATTAACTATTGGTAATTAATTATTTTGTTTGATATCTTTAAAAAGTAAAAGAAGTTGTTCTTGACTGAAATGGTGGTGTAAGCTGAATTATTCCCCTTTATAGGTCGTCGTCTGAGGCTTAGTGAGCACAAACATAAAAAAGAAACGGTAGATAACTCTACAGTCTTTCATGTTTATACGCTCTTTGCAGAGTGGTTACCGTGTTGGCTTGAGAAGCCCGAGAAGGCTTTAGCCCACCAGTTCAAATTCAGGTCGTTCACTTTTTTGAAATACATTTAAAAAGCGATCACCCATGTACCTCCGTTCTCTCTCCTTCACCCTTTCCAACTAGTCCAGACAAGTGATACGATCATAACGTATTGAGTAAGCTAAAAGCATGAAATAGCGCTGAACAAAGAAAAAAAATGGTAAAAATATTTCTAATGCCACAGATTTATTATTGTCAGTATAAATCTATTAAAATTTAATTAGCCCTACAAAAGTTATTCAAATTAATTGATACACTTTATGTAGGCTTTTTTTATTAAATAATTATTTTTTTAATATTTTTTTTTTGCATTTTTCTTGTTTGCCATTATATCGACTTTTCATATGGCTTTAGTCTTACACTTATCCAGCAAGAGGGACGACCGCATGATAAAGGGCGATCGTTTATTTTTGGGGAGCTTTTAGGATATCAACACATGCGCCGTTTCCCCCTCACTGGCATAGAGTAGAGTAGATGTCCTCTTAGATGTCAGCTGATGTCCTCTTGGATGTCAGCAGATGTCCTCGTAGAGCGTTGGAGTGTTACCACAAAAATTGTGGGCACATCTGAGAGGGAGGTGAGGTGGCTGAGCGGTAAAGCGCTTGACTTCCTAACCGGGGTTCAGGGTTCAAATCCTGGTGAAGAGTAGTATTTTTACTTTCGTGATCTTCGGACGCCTCTGAATCAACCCAGTTCTAATGGGTACCTGACATTAGTTGGGGAAAAGTTAAGGCTGTTGGTCTTTGTGATGGCCAAATGAAACCCTCGTTAACCGGAGGCCACAGTTTCAGATGAGATTTTCATCATCATCCCTATAGACCACAAGGTCTGAAAGGGAAACTTTACTACACATCTGAGACCCATGGAAAGATTTTGCTGAAGACATAAGACAAAAAGAAAACTCAAAAACACAGTCACAATAAAACATCTTTTATGCATCAAAAGTAAAAAATGATGTAGACTGCAACTGAGTTTTCGTAGTCATGTGAAACACTGTAACCTCTTATCTTATACAATACAGACGTTACTTCAAAAAAGAAGATGATTACGTCCTACGCATCATGCATTCAGTCATGTATATTAACCATTGACCTAAATTCTGCTAAGTCATTGTTTTTCCTGGCTAGCTCAGGCAAACCATTCCATGCTCTAATAACACTATGAAAGAAAGAGTATTTGTACAGATTTATCCTAGCATATGAAACTAAGAATATATCTTTATTTTTGTGTCTTTCTGAGTATTTTATTAAGTTTTGTTTGTGTATTTGAAGATTATGATTCATAGTTTTATGTATAATTGCTACTTTACTTTTGAGTCTTCTCTCCTAAAGGCTTTCTAAGTTTAGTGATTTTACTAAAGGTGTTACTCTAGTCAAATGTGATTATTCATTTGATATGAATATTACTGCTCTATTTTGTGTCTGTTCTAGTTTCTTAAGGTTTTCTTGAGTTAAGGGGGCCTAAACAAAGGATGCATATTCTATTATTGAACTTGCTCATCCTTAAATTCCCAAATCGAAGACATTGCCATTATGATTAGTCAAGAAATGTAAGATCTCTCTACCTTATTAGGATCAATCTTCATCTTTTTTTTTCCAAATTATAGAGAGAATTTCATAAACAAACAAAAAAATAATAGTAAAAAAAAATATAAGAAATTGGTATAACTTTTAAGGAAAAACAGCTACTGAACTAAAACTTTGTTTTCAAGTGTGTTTTTATTTTGTTAATTTGTATAGATGGAAGTATAAACAGTTAATTTATAATTCACTTATCACATCAACAATTTACAATGTCTTTAAAACTGAGATCAAAATAAAATCTAATGGTTAATTTTATATATACAAACAAAACAAAAGATTTTAAAAGGAAAAAAATAGCAATTTCACTCAGGATGGTTATCATAACATAAATAAAGTGAATAATAAAAATGCATTCATTATTACAACAAAAATAACTAAAAAAATATGATAACAATATGTGTCTAACCTATGATCACCTAAAATGTTGTCATTATAAATAGCGTTAATTAAAAAATATCCAAATAGGGTTCAATGGTCAAATGTAGGCTGGCATGTCATGAACTAAACATCATGCTTTATATCAAGAAAAGATTTTTAAAAGGTTCAAACACTTCTTCCCCTAGAATCTACATCAATATAATAATGTACATTCTAAAAGCCCAATTACCTTCTATTAATAATAAATCCTTTCAGGCCAGCTTTCTCACTAAGATCTAACCCAACAGTTAAGTCATGCTCTGATAACCCAACCCCATAACAATGTATGATTTAAGGGCCAAAACAGTCTATGATCAAATATCTACATTCTTCTTTTCACTTCAACTCCAAGTCAATGGAATGTCTAGCATAGTAGGCCTGTGTGCTGGTTATCAAAGTACAATTTTTAAAATGCAACAATTATAATTGATGAAAAACAATGACTATTTAATTTCATCTTTCAAACTGGGTTAATTAAATCAAAATATGTAGTCTGCATGCCAGAAAATCTGTACAGATAGCAGAAAAGCACTCCCAGGGAGGTCAATACATATTCCATAAAGACACCCTTAAGGAGTATCATATTGATATTCACTGCTGGAAAGCACTAGCTCTCAGAGATATGAAGAAAGAGTGAGTAGTCAGCATGAAAGTCACAGAACCAACAAAAAAGCTGAGAAAAAGAAACAAGCCTATCTGCAACTGACCAAACCCACCCATTCCACGTATGTGGCTGGCTTTTTAAACTGAGGATTGGACTTAACAGTCATCTTCAAGTTCATAGGATATATAGTCTAAATTTGTGTGCTTAGATAATGGGAACCAAACTCATTTTATGACCAACGTATGAAACTTTTAGTCATGTATTGCCTTTTAAAACAAACTTAAGAAATAGAATGTTTCTGTGTAGTAGGCCAAACCTACAACCTCAGCAGTTAGGTATCACTCACTCAATACTAAATCACCATTCACAATTAAAATAATCATAGCATGATGTCAGACATAATTGTTGAAAAAAATATTTTTGTTAAACATAATTTAAAAACAAGTTCTAAAAAAGCAACAAAATTAAAAAAAAAAAAAAAAGAATTTGTCTGCTATTTCTTCCTGGACCCACACCCTAACCATACAAGTGAAAACTGATCACAAAACTGACAGATCTTTTCCATGTATAAAGTGGAAGACAGTCATGAAATAATAAATTATGGAATAATCAATGGATTAGAAGACTCATGAACATTAAAACATGGCATCAAACTTCATTCAAATGATGAGTGTCAAATATTATTATAATACATTATCATACATAGACCAATTCTGGTCATAAAAAAAATAACTAAAAGAAGTTAATGGGAATTTAATCATAACAAAATCAGTAAAGTTTATTAGTTTTCTATAAGAAACAAATGTTACATTAAATAATTTTTTAAAACATCTTGTCTTATAAATTTCAGACATTACTTCAAATAGCCAATAAGAGGAAAAGTATGTCCAACTCTTATCCATATGTTAATCTAATCATGTATGTTAATTAGGGACTTAAACTCTTCTAAGTCCTTGATTTTCCTGACTGATGCAGGCAGCCCATTTCATGCTCTAATGGCACTGGAAGAAGGACCATAAAAGAATTGTATTTAATTCATCTGTATTTTAAATTAAAAAATAAAAATTCCTGTGGTGAAAAATTATTAAACTATTGCAGCTTACAAAAATTACACATTTTTTGATGGCAGATAAAGATCTGGTTTATTAATCAGGAGATTGCTAGGCAGGTTTTCACATATCTACAGTAAATTTACAGGTGTTAAAAAAAATATTTCATTTCTAAAAATCTAAATTTGTAATTCTTTTATATTAGATATAAAATTTATAAATAATTCTAAACATAAGGTTGTGTGTACACAAATTTTGAGCTACATTGAATATTTTGATCGATTAAGGCTATGTCAGCTTGTACAGGCAGTGATAAGCTGTTAGATTTTTAGAAGTTTTCAAAGTGATGTTCAAACAAAGCCTTGGTTGCTTTGCTGGTCTCCACACAGGCTCTCTCTACTCCTTTTGTCAGACCTGGGGGGCCGCAGCTGAACACACCAACTTTTCTCACCTGGATAAAAAAAAAATAATGATTTATGTCACTGATTATCACAAAATAACAAAACATTACACTATTACTACTAACATTTTTTTGTATATTAGTTTTTTGCTTAATATTAATACAATATATCTAATGGTATTATATGTGATTTTTATTTCGGGATCCCTGGGCGCCTCTGAGTCTACCCATCTTTAATGGGTACCTGACATTAGTTGGGGAAAAGTAAAGGCGGTTGGTCGTTGTGCTGGCCACATGTCCTATGGCCACCGTCAGTCGCGAAGCGACTATGGATCATCTCATGGAAATGAGATGAATGCCTGGGCATAAGCTGTGGTCGGAACGATGTCGCCCACACATCAGTTCCCCCCTCTCCACGCAGCTGATGTATCCAAAGGAACGGCAGTGCCGATACAGTTTGGGGTCAGCAGCGTCGCAGGTTCTGCCAGAGTGTAGCACTGGGTGCTGCAAACTGCCTTAGGGTCGCCAGCTCCTGATTTTTCCTCAGGGTTGACTCCCGAAGCCTTTCCCTTGGTTGGGTATAGCTGCAAGGCAGCAGAGGTTTGAAATCAGAGTTTTCCTTCTCCTAGGTGGGTAGCCAGCCATGGCTAACGAGCCCCTCCTGCCCGAAGCTTACTGGTTAAGGCGCCAGTTACTCGCCTGTGCCCCTTCTCCTGTTAGTAAGAACAGTTCCGCTGGCCACATGACACCCTTGTTAACCGTAGGCCACAGAATCAGATGACCTTTACATCATCTGCCCTATAGACCAGAATGTCTGAAAGGGGAACTTTATGCCAGAGGAGTAACACATCAACTGCATTAAGGGGGAAATCGATGTATGGATGATATCATTTTGACCATAGCTAATGCAGAGGCATTCATCTCATTTTTGAGAGATAATATGAAGTTGCTTCACGGCTGAATGAAGCAATGTATATACTTGAATTGTAGGAGTATTTTTAGAGCCCTTCATTAAACAATCTTTTCTCCTTTTATTTGTTTTTTAAATTGTGGTAAACCAAAAGCTAAATTTGTTAAATTTTCATTAAAATTGATTAAAGGGAGACAGCTGTTTCAGCACATTTTTTTACATCTGTAAATATTTAGCATTAGTAATACCACTAACAAATATGATTTTTTTTTCAAACTTTGACGTTATAGAACCTATATCAGTATAAAGTAAACAAAAAGTACTACCAATGGATGTGCCTTGTGCACTGCATTCATTATTTTACTCATCTGTGGTCTTCCAAAATGAGTTGTGGCTTTCAGTCCAGTGAAGACACTTTTTCCTCCGTTCATTCTCTGAAAGTGCTCCTCAAAAATGTACTGGAAGAAATGAAGACAGAAATTTAAAAAGTTTCTATGGAAGATGGAAGAAAACATTTAATTTAAATACTGTGCCCTCAACCAGAACAGGTTTTTCTAAAGACTAAAATTGAAAAATTTAGTTAATAAAAATAGTTCTTTGCTTATTAGGATTATGGATGGCCATACAATAAGTTGACCTGGACACTGCTTCAGAGCCTAGTGGTTTTGGCAATTTAGCAGTCCTAGGTTAGATGCTTGCCTAATTTATTTGCTTATCACTTTATAAAAACTATTGTCTATTTGTGCTTCTTTAATAGGTTTCATATTAAGGTTTTGGGGTATAGCTAATTGGGTGTAATACAAATATATCCTAAAATTATTTTTTTAAAAATATTTCTTTCAAACATGGCTTTCCTACATTACACTATTTTAAAAAGTCACAAGTCTTCCATTGCAGTGGATAGGTGAAGGTGATACTAATTGTAGGTCAACTTACCAAAAGTGAGGTCCTCAGGTCAAAGTTTTGGAAGAACTGTGTGATAAAGATATCGATGGATACCATACACTGAGTATCTATTTCTTCCACCTCTTTTAAGATATCAATCAACCACTCAAAGTGTCTCTGACTGCCAGTGATCCAGATAAAATACAGCTGAGAATAAGAACAACACAAAATTGATTATATAGCCTACCCAGGTTACAAACTACATTAAGTTTATTATTCATAACCTAGGAAAATGAAACCTTTAATGTGGGAAGCATGGTCGAGAGGCTAAGTATGCTTGAACTTGGCTTTGCTAAATATGAAGGGGCTCAAGGTTCGACACCCGACTTGAGCAGAGTTGTGTTTACTAAGAGCCTAAAGGTAGCACTGTAAACTTTCTCCAAGATAGCGCCCCCCCCCCCCCCCCAGAGTAGTCTACAAATGAGATTGGACCATAGCGCTCTGAGCATGCTAGAAGAATGAAAGTAGTGCTATAGAAAAGCTATAAATTAATTTTAGTTTTTAATGTACTGTAGAAGGTTTAAAACATGGGTAGCATACATTAAGAAACTATTTTTTTTTACACTTTGTTAAAACTATTTCTTAAGTAAGTAGATGTCCGCTCATGTTAAAATATCCTCACAAATAAATATATTTACAGTAATAGCCTATTTTAACCTATTTTTAGAATATCTGATAGCTGTCATTAAAACATAAAGAATGTATATAATGCGGTATGCACTCCGGACTTTTTCAATATTCGGATCACTACAATCCCACTTGTTGTTCTACAGAAGATTTAACTCTAATAATCTTTAAAACTGAAGGTACATCTGAAATAAAAAAAAGTTGACCGAAATTCTGACTAACCTTTTGACATTTGACTTTATATCTCATATTGATAGAGGCCATGTGTACAAAGTCTTTCAGGATGGAAGCATAGGGTGTGACCCCAATACCAGCACCTACCAAGACACTCACATCATACTGGTACCAGTCTTGTTGGCCAGCTCCGTAGGGCCCATCAAGGTAGAGCTAAGAAGACACAATTTATTTATAGAATCTTTTCTAAAAAAATATCTTTCCAATTCTTCAAACATAAAAGCGAGATGGACAAAAGTAGCAAAAAATTCTGAAATTGTTGCCCTTAGGAGAATTGAACTAGAGGATATTGTCACATTATCTTTAAGGTACCGTTGCTAAAGGAGAGATATAAAAAAATTTAAAATGTATAATTCATAAGAGATTTTTAGTGTTATACATAGTTTTAATTTATGTGCTGCTAAAGACTAAAAAATATTTTACATTAAATTAGCTCTGTTTTCCTTATAATTCTAAGACTAAGACTGCTTTATCGATCCTTATGAAAATTTGTTGTGATTACAAGGACTCTTTTCTCATATAAAGGCAACACAACAGAAACACACATAAATACAACAGACACAACATAAAGAGCGACTACACAGAGGCATCTTGGTGCTTTTCATGTTCCCTGATTAATGAGTGGCGGTGATAGAGTCTCACATGTAGACATGATAACTTAATAATAATTTTAGCAACAAAAAAACAGCATCAACCAAGTGCGGCACATTATTGTTATGTCATTACTATGACTTTAAAATTTCTATGCATGAAATTTTTCATGCTTTTAAATAATGAAGCCTTACAGCTAAACTTTTTTTTATTAAACTATTGGAGCTCAAATGACTCCCAGTCCTTAGGCAGATTCATTTACAGAATCTTCAGCTATTCTCTTTGACAAAAATTGGCAAAGTTCTCTATTTAACTGTGCATCCTTTTAACTCTTGAATTAATATAGGCCTACCCTTCTATATACATTCACACAGACCCCATCAGTACAAGTGGAATTGCATAAATCAATTAGAAGAGTCAAAAAGTATCCTTGGATCATGCATTGGATTAATTGATTTTGTCATGATCAGCCAGTGAAGATTATGTTAGCAAAGTTTCAAGGAACAGAAATTAAATGTTTAGCTTACAGACTAACATACTAAACATAAACAGCTGGAACAAAGCACACAGATATCCCAGTACCATAGCTAAATTTTTGAATGAAAACAGCTGAAACTGCTCACAGATAGAGCTAGGATACTTTACTCTTATACTGTTTTTTTCCTTATAACTCACCTTAGGATAAGATTTAATATTCTTCATGCTCTCCAACTCAATGATGTGCCTCAAGTTCCAGGTCCAGGGGCCCAGGGCCCTGATATGTAGCTTGAGAGTGTCCTCATGTGGGGCTGAGGTCAGTGTAAATGGATGGTACTCATCTTTACCCTGGGCAATGCAGGCTATCCTCACCCACTGCCCAGACTTGTATTCAAACCTCGGAGGTCTCTTAAACTCTAGCATGGTCACATCTACGATAAAAAAAAAATTGTTTCTGTAAGTCAAGATTGTATTTGAGCTTCATTAGGCTCTATTGTATTAAGTTATTAACAAATATTTCTTAACTTAATTATTTGTCTTTGAACACTGTTCTGAAACATTTTTTTAAAGTGATTTTGCATTCCAACAATATTTCTCCTGTGAAGATAAGATGTTATTATAAAATGCACTTAAGACAATAGTGTAACCAGTAAAGCATATCTAAGAGATTCTTTTAGGCAATAATCATGTAATTAAGCTACAATAGTAAATAAATAAATTAAGTCCATACTTTTTTGTATCCCGAAGCTGTCTGATAAAATCCATAATTGAGGGATTCTAAGAAACCCAGATATTTTCTATGGTAATAAAATGTCACACTACCTGATGGTAAGTTCTTGGCATTCAGGACACAGAGTTCAGTTTTCTTTCTACTAAGGGAGATGATTTTGTCAATGGTGAACAGGATGGCTGGACCAGTCAGGTAAGCAAAGAACATGGGCTTCTGGACCACCACGCTGGCACCGTGGATGATGGTCAGGACATAGAGCAGGATGAAGAGTTTATGGGTGATCCAGAACAAACTGAAAATGTGACGCCTGGCAGTCTGAGTTGCAAACACATAAAGTACACACAAGATCAGAACCAGGAGCACTCCTGTGAAACCTAAACAGGGGAACAAACACATTCAACACATTTAGAACACAAACATGAAAATTATTAAAGTAATTAAACAAATAGACAACTAAATTATTTGTATTATTGAACAGAATGGAATGGTTTGCCTGAGCTAGCCAGGAAAACCAGTGACTTGGCAGAATTTAAGTCACTGGTAAATATGCATGACTGAATGCACGACGCGTAGGACGTAATCATCTTCTTTTTTGAAGTAACGTCTGTATTATATAAGATAAGAATCAACAAATAAAATAAAATCAATGAATTTAATGTATAAGATTGGATGGTTGCCTGGTTATATAACATTAACACAAATGGAAATATTTTTTTTAAATAGTAACTAGAACTATAAAATATATTTTGGCTACATTTTCTAACCTGGCATAGTTCCAAACACCCATTGTTGGAATGTGTAAGGCATCTCTGTCCTGAAAGTACACAAGAATTTTTTGTTTTTAATGAGGTAAAACTGAGACACTTCATATTTTCAAACACATTTCTATACAAGTAAATACAATCAGACTTTACATGATTGTAACAACCATTATATATTATTTACAGAAACAGGGCCGATAGCTGGTGAAGCACTTGGTTTCTGAACTGGAGGTTTGAATTCTGATGAAGACTGGGATTTCTAATTTTAGGATCTTTATGGCCTCGCTGAGTCTGCCCAGCTCTAATAGGTGCTTTTGGGGAAAAAGTAAAGGCAGTTTTTCATTGTGTTATCATGACACCCTAGTTGACTGGGAGACCACAGAAACTGACAGATAAATAGATCTGGTCTGAAAGTGGACTTACTTTATTGCAAACCTTTTTTTTTTACTAAAGCATAAATAGAGACCTACAGAAATTGTCTTTATAGTTTCTTGTTAAATAATCTTGAAAAAAAATTGCATGGGCTTAGTCTCTAAGCCCATTTTCTGGCCTAAATGCCACTGATTTCTAAAAGTAATGCCAAACATGGAAATGTGACAGTTCTCACCTGAAGACAAGGCTGGTAAATACACAGAGAAACCTTGTTGGCTCTGAGACCAAGTGGTAAAAGTTAAAACTGTAACCAATCACATGGATGGCTAAAAAACAAGAAAAAACATTCATTAGGGAATGGTTGTTTTATGGATGCTAACATGAAGTATTCAGAACTGGCAAAAATTATAAGTTTATATGTGAGTGTACTCTATAGACTTAAAAAAACGCTGCACTTGACCTACCAGAGAAAAAGAGGGCAGTCCAGGCAACAACTTTATGGAATGAAATGTGGGAATCAAAGGGAATGAACTGGTTCAGTAATGTTGACCTCAAGAACGTGATTGTATTTCTACACATGGTCAGCAAAAGGAAACTGCAACAGAAACAAATACAAATATCAGTGCATGTAAAATTACTATTGTTATTATAGCTTTTATATAGTGCTACTTTCATGCTTATAGCATGCTCAGAGCGCTTTGGTCCTATCTCATTTGAGGTGAGGGGCTATCTAGGAGTTGGCTTTCCGTGCTGTCTTTAGGCGCTCAGTAAACACAACTCTGCCCGAGTCGGGTGTCGAACATCGAGCCCCCTTCTAGGTAGCCAAGCCAAAACAAGTTCAACTATCAAATGTTAACAAATATATTATAATCTCCTTTAACTACAATAGATTTAGATCATACATTTATATATCTGCATTATAAAATAATTAAAGGATTTTGGAAAATACTTAATGCAGTATTCATAAATTTTCTATCTTAAAGACTAACAATACCATACTAAAAAGTACAAATATTATAATTTAATTTATAATTTTATTTTGAACAAACAGTGAATTCAAAAAGTTTTCTAAACTGTAAGGCAGAGACATCCAAGAGGAGAAGGATCTAAAATGTATTTATTTCTGTTACCAAAAGGTAAATAGGTTTACATTGTAAGAAAGTTTGAAGTAGCTCATAGAATGTGGGTATAGTTTATAGAAGAATTATAATAAATGGCTCCCATGTCATGTGGAATGTATTTACGAGATGAACTCTGATTGGGAACAGAGCAGGAAGGACTACAGTTCATGTGATAGTCTAGATATGTCTCCCTTAACTCTCGGAGTTGGGTGACACTCTTACAAAATATGTGACTATGTTTTCATGTTCTCTCCACAGTGGGAGTCCTAGTTCAGACAGAAACTGGCAAAATATACCGCAACAGGACAGTGTTCCATCCTACATTGCACAATAATTGCATGGTCTGACCTCGTCATATGCAGACATGGATTATCCTGTCTGGGAGACGCACATTCTGCACATTCCACCCAGGATTTTAACCACTGGTATGCACGCTAGACTGTTGTCTCAACGTTTCTTGGTGCAAATCCCGTCTCTCGACATCTGCCATGGGAGTTATAGTCTAGGATGTAACAATCGTCAATTCTGAAGGAACATCCAAAACATGTCACAAACAATATTTGCTTGCTAATTTCCCTGGAACATATACCTTGGTAGTGTTGGTGTGAGTTTTCTATGTTTAAATCATTATTAGCAAAGAAATTTCTTTACCTAAATGTGAAAGACATGGCTGCTGCTCCGCCTCGAGTGAAACTGATGCCATAGCTCATCAGTTTCCTAAAGCCTCTGTGTTCTTGCTCTACTGTGTAATCTGAAAGACATTAATTATTCAATTAGTTTACCAAGACTTAATTACTTTAAATGTATTTTTTAATAAATAAAGTAACATATTCTGAAAGTATAGATCTAGCATTGGGAGTCATTTTTCGAATAGAAAGTAATAAAATATGCCCCCAAGTTAAATAGTGCACCTGTATACTTCAGAGATGTCAGAGATGTTATAACATATAAAAATAAGAGTAAGCTTGACTATGAGAAATGTATGGCATGTATGAAAATATATGGTCAAAAACTTACTGATTACAATTCAAAATGTAATTATTTATAAGTTAAATATTATTGTAATGAATACATATATTAAAACATAGTATTAAAGGATTAATTAAAAACTTACAATAAAATCTCTCTGCAAATAGACCAACACAGATACCGAAGAAGATGATAAGGAAGAAGATGTGCTGCCGATAGTTTTCTATGAAATGTTTCACAACCTTCACCCTGGCCTTCAGTGGGGTGTACTTCTCACGCACAGCTTCGAAGGAGATGTGAAACTTGGACGTGCTGTTTCCATTAGGCAGACCATTTCCATTCTCAAGACCAGACAGTGACGCGACTGATCCTCTTTTACGTAAGTTGTCACCGCTAATAAGACAAATATGAAACATCAAATAAAACTAGAAATTTGATTATTAAAAGTGTACAAACAAACAAACAAACAAAAAATAGCAAAAGCCAACTTCAGGTCAGAAGGTGATGTTAAAATATTTTTTTATACCCTGTTTCTAAAAGAACACTTGCTCTACAATAATATACTAAAACATGAAGTTGTCTATCATTTTTCATTCTAGAGTGTGCATTTTATATATCTATGATATCTGTGATTTTCCAAAAATCCGGCGGAACCTGTTCTTACAAACTGACAGGAGAAGGGGTGAAAGGCGGAACACTGGCGCCTCAAAACCAGTTTTAGCTTCGTGATGATGGGGCACGTCAGCTGAATAACGCAACCCATCTAGGAGAAGGAAAACTCTGACTAAACCTCCACTTTTGTGGCGACTCCCCCGTGTGGGTATCGGGGGCTTGGAAATGACCAAGAGTAAATAATAACCCCACTGCCTTTCCACTTGCATTTCATTTCACTAGGACGAATAATAGTGGAGCTTCCCCCCCTCTAGGTGCTTTTTGACGGAGGTCTGGACTGCACTATTCCAGACAGAGGTCTATGTCCCATCACACTCTACTACTGGATATAAACCCATCATTTAAGTTTTTTTCTGGAACTGGTGAATGTGATAGCGTGAAGGGGCCTGGATCCAGGATGTGACGATTCCACAGGGCATACCCAGGGCACAGTCCACCTTAAGCTTCTCTTTTACAAAATATTCTCAATTGGAGAGCCCCGTGGATGGCGGAGAATGGACCATTGGCCAACCCCACCTTGTCCCGTGGATATTCCAGTTTTTATACAGTTTCAAACCCAGATGTCCTTTTTAGTTCGGTAGTGGAGCAGTTTTTGCCAGGACTGAAAACTCCCTTAAAAAGCGGGGAAAATATATAAAAAGCCTGAGGGAACACCCAGCCTACATCAAATGCCAAGAAAAATTAAGAAAAATTCATACGAGCTCAGACGTCGCCTCGTAAAAGGTCTGCGCATGGCAGTTTCTTCCGGGACAGCCTGCGATAAGTCAGCTACCGGAAATAAAAAACAGACAAACAGCAAACATTTAAACCTCTTGCAACTCAACATCTTAGGCCTACAAAACAAGATAACAGAACTCCAACACATACTCAAGAAACAAGATATTCACATAGCGATACTACAAGAAACACTACTACCCAAGAAAAAAATAAATATTACAGGCTACACACAGTACAGATGCCTCTGCACCAAATGTCAGGGAATTATGACCCTCATTAGAAACGACACCCAAGCAACAGTAAAACATGTACAGAACAATACCGACATAGACATGCAAGAAATACTTCTTTGGAGAGGAGGAACCAAATATACTATCAAAAACTTCTACTGCCCACCATCTTCAACAGCAGAAATAGACATAAAACTACCACACTACACAAGGACAATAATAGCTGGTGACTTTAACGCACACACACCATCCCTAGGCTACCCACACTACAACAAACGTGGCAAAGAAATAGAGGATATAACAAATGCCTCTAACCTCCAACTTCTGCAAAATAAAACATCACCTCCAACATTCCTTCATAGAGCACACAACACAACTAGCAGACCTGACCTAACCTTTATCTCTACAGATATTATCAACTCTTCTAAACTTACAGTTCTTGAAGACATTGGTAGTGACCACAGGCCTATACTCCTCAATATTGGAACACCAGGTAGATACCAACACAGAAAAACAACTAGATGGAACTATAAAAAAGCAAACTGGGCAGCTTTTTCACAAGAGACAGACTCAAGACTATCAAGCATAATCGAGGCAGATGTGAACACAACCTATGCAACTATAGTCTCTAACATCTTAGCAGCAGCAAAAAAACACATTCCTCGAGGTCAAGTCAGAAAATACAAACCTTTTTGGACACCAGAACTGAACAATTTAGTAAAAGAGAGAAACAATGCCAGGAAGACTGTAGAAACAAACCCCACTAGAGAGAACAAGACAATTTACAATAAATTAACAGGTCAAATTAGATACAAAATTAAAATAGAAAAAAAGAAAAACTGGACCACAACATGTGAAAAATTAGACCTAAACAAGGATGGTCGAAAGGCCTGGACCCTTCTGCATCGGCTAGCAGGAAAAAAGCAAATTACTAACCCCCAACCATTAAAAGACACTGATGACTTAATTACAGAAAATTTAAAAAAGGCAGAAACCTTCAACAAATACTTTGCTAGCATAAATAAGACAAAACCAAGAAAACAACTGGACCAGGCTTTTAGCAATATCCTAAAAAGAGAAGAACAAGCTCCAACTGTCAGCTGTCATATCTTTGACGCTCCCTTCACTCTATATGAGTTCAAAACTGCCCAAAAAAACCTTAGGTTAAGAAAATCCCCTGGACCAGATAAAATAACAAATGAAATGATCCGGGGACTAGGATGGCAGGCCCAAAACTGCATACTCAATCTTATCAACTATACATGGAGAACAGGAGACGTACCACAGGAATGGAGAAACGCAAACATAATACCCATCCTCAAGAAAAATAAGCCACCAGGAGACCCTAAAAGCTATAGACCAATATCTTTAACATCAAACATTGGCAAAATGGCAGAAAAAATGATTAATAACAGACTTTATTGGTGGCTAGAAAGCACTTGCTCCCTCCACAACGCACAAGCTGGCTTCAGGAAAGCAAGTAGAACAGAAGACCACCTCTTTCGCTTTATACAGGACACAATAGAAGGGTTCCACGAAAACAAACACACTACAGCAGTATTTATAGATTTGCAACAAGCCTATGATAGAGTGTGGAGAAAAGGTCTATTTTTGAAGATGAAAAAAATGGGCATCCATGGAAAAATGTACAGCTGGATCAGGGCTTTCCTAAAAAACAGAACCATCCAAACCCGATTTGAAGGCGCCATCTCTAGTAAAAAAAGTTTGGAAGAAGGCCTACCGCAAGGGTCAGCCCTTAGCTGTACACTCTTTCTAATCTTCATGAATGACCTCCCAGACCTCATTTCAGTCAATAAGGCACTTTACGCAGATGATCTCCTAATTTGGACAACAGAGAAATATCCAGTGCTGACTAGATCCAAATTAAACAGAGCCCTCACAACTATCTCCACGTTTTCAAAATTATGGAAAATGGAAATAAACAAAGAAAAGTCAGTTTATTCAATCTTTAGCCACAGTAACAAAATAGCAAAAAGAAACTACATCCTAAAAATAGACTCACAGCCAATAAATAAAGAAGAAAATCCAACTTATCTTGGTGTAAAATTAGACCAAAGACTGTCTCTAAAACACTTTATGGCTGATTTAAAAGAAAAGGCATCTCAGAGATTAAACATAATGAAACACCTAGCAGGAACATCCTGGGGAGCTGAAAAGAAAACCTTAAGACAGTTATACACTGGATATGTCAGATCTGTCATGGATAACTGCCTCTCCATACAAGTAGCTGCCAACAAAACCTATCAGTCAGCTTTGGACGCAGTCCAAAACCAAGCCTTGCGTCTGGTCAGTGGAGGTATGAGAACCACTCCCACAGCTGCCTGTGAAATAGACTCAAATATTGAACCTCTTAAGTTAAGGCGCAACAGAGCAGCTTTAGAAGCCATTGAGAGATACAGAAGGTTGGAGGATGACCATCCAAATAAATTATTAACACAGAGAAATAGGAAAAACAATAAAAAAAAGCAAAGAACACTGATTCAAATTACTGACGAACTAGCCTTAAAACACCATCTACCCAATAACAGAGAAAAAATCACCAGATTCCCAAACATAACTCCTGGACTTAACTATAAACAACCAACAATTAAAACACATCTAATAAATAATACTCTGACAAAAGAATCAAATCCACTGGAGCTCAAAGTAGGCACGCTTGAAACAATTGAAAGCTATCCAAAAACAACCATCCATATATACACAGACGGATCAGCCTTCAAAGCCACCATCAATGCCGGTCTTGGTGCCTTCCTGGTCTTCCCCAAAAACATACACTTTGAAATAAGTGCACCCTGTGGCGACTACTGCTCAAACTTCCAAGCTGAAATTGAGGCAATTACCATAGCCTTGCAGACAGTCGAAAATAAATTACATGAAGGAATACAAGCACCATCAGATATTGTTGTCTTTACAGACTCACAATCCACTCTTCAAGCACTTAACAGCAGCACCACAAAAAGCCCAAGAGAGTTGACAACACTAAAAATGATAATACACCAGATGATGACCAATTTAAACATCAACATCATATTACAGTGGATCCCTGGACACATTGGTGTCATGGGAAATGAAAGGGCAGATAAGCTCTCAAAGGCAGGATCATCTATGGAACAACCAGATAGACCTGTCAACTACCTCACCCTAAGGTCAATGCTAATCAACAACTACAAAGAGGAGTGGCTTAACCAATGGGCTACAGGAAACACAGGCAGAGCCATGTACAAAGAAATGAACATGCCTAACAAACTGGACAGTATTAACTTCCTCCCCCGCAAAGAGCAATGTACAATCTTCCAACTAAGAACAGGACATACACCACATTTAAATTATCATCTCAATAAAATAAATCCCACACAACTCCCACTTTGTAGACACTGCTCCCACCCTTATGAAACTGTAAACCATATCCTTTTTGAATGCCCCCTCCTAATCCACCTTAGGCAGACCCTACTACCACTACAGCCCAACATAACCAACACCCTTTATGGCAGTGCTGAGCAACTGAAAAAAACAGCACAGTATTTTTCCTTGGCACAGTCTGCAAAAGAGCTGACAGCTCAGCAGTAAAAAGCTGGTTAGAAGAAGAAGAAGAATATATCTATGACTGCATATTGTGGCTACCGAGCATCAAGGAACTAATCAGGCTAGATGTCAATCTGTGTATGTGTTGAGCCATCATTGAAGTATGAGTCAAAATTTTTTTTATTTTGGGTCAGATTGAAGCATCAGAAAGTTCTTAAAGAGATATTTTAATAAATGAATATGTGTGTCAACAAAAAAAGAGAAAGGCCTAAGGTCAAGAGATGATGAATGATCTTTACAAAATCTATTTAGGAGGCACCTCTAGACCTGCAAATGTTACATTACTTTGAGAGACAATCTGATTGATAATAATGATAATGTCTTTGATTCCGGAGATTAAAAATCAGTGCACTTTCACATATGACTACCCAGACCCAGTTTCCATCTCCATATCTAATGCAGACTTAGCTGTTGTCCACCATAGATGTATTTATATATCTATATATATTTAGATATCTTTTTGCCTTCTGCACCTGTCTTCAGCAAGGGCTTTTTAAAACCACAAATCTGTGATTGATAGTTTGAACTCTGACAAAAATCGTAACACTTTTAAAATATTTCATCTGTCAGTTAAAGAGAAAATTATATACCAATAAATAATTACAAATATAAGTTTTGGCAGTTTTATTTATGGCACTTAGCTACTTACTTTGGTGGAGATTTCTTGGGGGATTTAGTCTTCTGTGGCATTACATTGGATAAACCTGAATGGGAGAATAATCAAATATTAATTTTTTTTTAACTACCATAAATTTTGCTATAAAATTTTAGCACAGAAAGTTAAATCAATAGCTTTTTGAAAAGAAATGTTGTCAAAAATAAATACTCATAAATAATTGGAATCTTACTACATTAAACATATTAGTTTTAGAGAGCCCTATTTTTATTTTGACAAAACTGAGTTGTCCTTTTACCTTTCCAGTCAAATGATGCATTCCAAAGTTTGTCCATTTGTGGAGAGAGAAGCTGACAAAAGTCTTCAAAAGCGTAACGATCTTTAGAGCGCATGCCCGACTGTGTGGACAACGAGTCAACCAGAAGATCAACATCATCGTGGTCAAGGTTACTCTGAGCTAGCTCAAGTAGTGACCTGTTAACAAAGGGATATAATTTCATTTCTGTGTTTATAGGATAACAATATACTAATGTTTACAAAACAATATTATTAAGATAAATTTATTGGGAAAAAAAATACATTTACATTAACAAATTATTAAAAGTAAAATGTGTTGATGAAAGTGGCAAAGTATAGGCACATATTGAAATCTTAAAAAGAAAAAATGTTATTTTTTTATTTTTGAAAAAGTCAAGCTGACCTAAACATTTGTCCGATCTGCTTTTTGCTCATGTAACCAGATCCATCAATATCATACATGTAGAACATAGTCTGTAATTTTTCTTGGAGGGTACCTGAAAACAGAATTTTTGTCTCATAAAATCTGCAAGTTTAGTTCTATTTGACTTGAAAAAAAAAACTTTTTGAAGAAAAGAAAAAAATGAAAAGTAATTTGATTTGTGTAATATCTGTTTCAAATAAAATGTAACAAAACAGTTAAATAAGATTTAGACCATAACACTTTGTGCTGGTTGTAAGAAACTTTAAAATCTTTTTGCAAAAAACTGAATAGCATTCACTAAAAACCTTTATGATGCATAATGGATTTTAAATTACATATCAACCTTGATAATTTGAAATTATTAAGGGCTAATCAGAAAACTCAGAATTTCTGATAAAAGTGAAAACTAGAAACAATGTTTGTTTTGCATTGGTTCTGTCATTACTTTACATTAGAATATTATTGTTTCCTAGCCGAGTTTCGAAACCAGAGACAACCAAGACTGTTGACATTGTGATTGTTGTGTATATGTTTTCTAATATGAAAGTCAAATGAAAGCTCATAATGGAGTGTTGTGTGTAACCTGTGGACAGTTAAGTGTGCTATTAAAGATTCTAATGTACTCAGAGTATAGTGTTGGTGCCACAAATTGTGTTCAGTGTTCTTTAGCCTAGTATTAAGCTTCTCATTGTATCATTATTTTATTTAACAAAGACCTCCAGATGCCTTAGAAAACAAATGCATCTCAAAATATAAATCAGAGTATCAGCATCCAAACAATTCATCAGCTCACCTTTAGAGAAGAGAACAACTGCATTGAGGAATTCTTTAAATGAGATGTAGCCATTCCTATCAGAATCTATTAGACTAAAGAAATGTTCCACAAAATCAGAGTTTGGTTTGACAGCCATGGCCTCAGCAAACTCTTCTTTACTTAGCTCAACCTTGGTTTGATGATTTGAAATTAAATACATATTAACATTGTAGTAAAGATGTAAAGCGAAAACATATACATCACATTTTTGACAAATTAAAAGTCTAAAACTGTAATAATACACTTTTTTTTTTTGAAAGTGCCACATCAGAGATAAGAAATATTTAGCATAAAATATGAAAAGTTGAATTCTTTAATACCTCCAATATTTCTTGACTGTATCGCTTCATGTCTAACTGACCACTGTCAAGACTTGGATCATAGTCCATTTGAAAGGCCTAAATATAAAACATTTTAAAACTTTAGTCTTAAGATATAAACACAAGATTATAACTTTTTTAAAAATTTAAACCAACTTTAAAATATTATTAAAAGTTTAGTTGTGAGTTATTTAAAATTTCCTCATAAAGCAAATACATCAAACCAGAAATTCAAATAATCTACAAAACAAAGGGAGAATGTTACCTCGGAGAAGACAGTTTTGAAAAACTTCTCCAACATTTTGTTACGTTTCTCTTTAGTTGTAGCAGCATTGTACAAGTCTTGCAGTCGAATTTCTATCTCAGAACAATCCACATGATACTCTTTGGCAAAGGCGCACAGCATAGAAGCAAACTCGTTTCTCATTGGCTCAGAAGGGAACTCAACCACCTTAAACATTATGAAAGTTGCTTAAATTATATTTCAAAAATGTATGACGTATAAGCTATTTTAAAAATTAAAAGTACATAATAAACAACCAAGCATGCTAATAATGATACAATAACTGGCTTGTGCTATGAAATATATTTTGATTTGTTGACAAATAATGTTTGGGATTTAAAACCTGATTGCTGTCATCACCTACCAAAGTTCAGGAGGTAAGGCATAAAGTTGTAAATTTGCTTGATAAAAGAAAGCCCACAAATTGAAAGACATTTTTAGCACTATTTATGGAAGCATGAATGGGATAAAAGCACTCAGCAAGTCACATAACAAGGAACTCTAATTTACTTAACTGTATTGAATCAAGAAATCACTCACCAAGTCATATTCTCTTGGTATCATGATACCCAATACATTTCTCTTCTTGTTTGAACTTAACTTGACAGCCAGAGTAGGCATGGCACTCACTTTGATAGATCTGCAAGTCAAACGCAATTGAAACAACAACATAATAGAGTGTTTTTTTTTCCAGAAACACATTCAATTGATGAATTAGCTGTGCATTGGCATAAAGGTTGTAAGAACAAATTTGCAATTCAAGAATTTTGATTTGATATATTGATAAAGAAAAGAGGAGTAATGGATAAGACACTGTGATTTATATTTTTAAAAATTAGTCAACTAGAGTTTAAAATATTAAATGTGACTCAATTAAAAGATAAATTGTTATTGTAACATTTCATAGACAACACCTAAAAAACAGTGTCATAGAACCAGACTAATTGATTACAGGATGACCCATGTAGTACCTGAGGTGAGTGCCTGATGTACTGAATATTTCCAATCCACCTTTGTTGGTCAAGTGGAGTTCTACTGGTCTGGGGACAACATGATTACCACGCCACTCAATGGCATCATGGACTGGAAATAATTTTTAAAACTATTAATTGATTACATTGAAAATATTAATTCTATTCACTGTGTTTGTATTAATATTTTAAACTAATCAAGTACTTAACTAAAATGTTCAATCCATATTTTAATCTAATTAAATTCTTAACTAAAATGTCCAATCCATATTTTAATCTAATTAAGTTCTTAACTAAAATGTCCAATACATATTTTAAGTTTATTCACCTGATACACTGCAAGAGATGGTTCTTCTTAAAATCCTCTTCTTTTCTTTCTCCAGTTTAAGAGAGTTCAGCTGCTTCTCATGCCTCCATTTCTTACATTTGGCCAGGATGTAGGCAACAAATATGCACACTGTGAACACAATAACAAAATACAGATGTGTAAGTGTAATGTGCATAGCAAACAATGTAGCTTTGGATAGAACTTTCACTAGGTGAAGTTAGCCGACATAATTATTGTACTACTTACATAAAGGCAAAAGACCAATACATATCCAGATGATGATATATGGTATCTCACTGCCTTCAAAGAAATCTTTCTGGGAGTTTTTGGGGCACTGTTCCAACTGTGAGGTGTTGAACATTAATGGGCCACAAGGATCCCCTGAAAATTTCACAGTAGAAAGTTTTGTGGACTTTATATCATTTTGATATATACCTTAAATTGTTTATGCCAAAAAAAAAAATTAATCAACAAACAAATTTATACATGATAGTGTTTTACATTAACTTTTACTTTCTTAATCGAAAATACCATCATTGATTTAACCCCATTCTTCCACCCTAATCCAGGATGTTATTGTTGATGCTTAAAAAAAAAAAGTAGTTTTGTACTCTTTCCTCTTAAAATATTTTAACTGCTTATAATCTCTTAAAATATTTTAATTGCTTATAATTTAATCTTGAATAGTTTCTCTTTGGAAAACATAAAATGTTTTATTCATTTCCAATGTGTTTTTACCAAGAACAATGTTTTTTTAAAGAGTAATGGGCTTAAAAAAGGCTCAAATTATCTATATTAATTCTTAGTCTTGTAGTACCAGGAGATAGTGTAGCCAAGCACGCATGATATATGCCTTATACATGTTATAAGATGTGTTTTATAATTATGTTAAACATCAAGGTTTTCTATCACCAACAACAAAAATTTTAATATTGGTTTTATAAACATAAATTTGTTTTATATACAAAGGATGTGGATCCCTCTTTAAATCTATACCAAAAATAAAACATTTTCTGATAGAAATACAAAAATCAGTCGGTTAAGGAGAGAAAGTGTTAATGCTCTTAGTCATGAAACTCAATCAAATCTATTCTGGAGATAAATGCAGACCTACCTTTTTTGACTGTAAATAAATCAGATTGAATCAAGTTCTCATCAATTTTCATAGCAAAGATCATGACTTTAGCTAAAGTGGTATTCTTGATTTCCTTAATTTCATCTGCAGTGAATAATCTGTAACAAAATGTAAATAAAATGATATAACATTCCATTAAATGTTTGACACCCTTCCACCCCCGAGAATTATTATCTCCTTTTAAAAAAAAAATTGTCCTTTACTGACATACATATATTCTAGACCAACACTGATTGTATAATATTCTAATGACATTCCCTTTTTTTTTCCTTTCTAACTGTTAAATCATGATTGGGGGTGTTGGCTGATTTGTTAAGCCCTTAGCTTCTGAAAATGGTATCCTGAATTCAAATCTTGATTAAGACTGGGGTTTTAATTTTCAGGATTTTTAGGGGGCCCCTGAATCCATCCAACTCTAATAGGTACCTCACTTTAGTTGAGGAAAGTGAACAGCTAATCTTTGTGTTCACCCCCATGCTTGTTAAGCATTGGCAAAAAAAAAAAATTACTTTAACAGCATCTGCTCTATAGATCTCAAAGTCTGAAAAGGGAACTTTAATTTTACTTATATATCATGATAGCACACAATAAAACACTAAGAAGAAGAGAAACAGAAAGTTATCTTCTCACCCAGTATCCAAATTTTCAAACCAGAACCTGTCTCCATCTCGAAGCCTTACAAACTGATCATAAAGAATGAGAGTGAAGAGCTCCCCTGGACCGTCTGATGTCGTCTCCAGCATCCCCCCAACAAACATGTCCACATTTTTTATATCCCCTCTATGTAGCAGCTTAAATTCTTTGATTAACTGTAAAAAATAAAGTCAATAGAATTTAATTGTTAAGATATATTGTGTAATATACAACCAAAACTATAAGTAGTAGATTTTTTGACAATGAATAAATAGTCACTTCATCAGAAGCTAACTTCCTTAAAAACAATCACTATCTTTACAGCCTCTCTCTCAATAAGAATCATAACAGACCAACATTAAAGTGGACCATTTAGCAACACAAAATGTCAGCATAGTTTAAATTCATATTTAAGAAAAAATATTGAATAGCCAACATAAATAATAATTGTATAAACTTGTGTTTATAAAGAGTGAATGCTAGAAGTAGAATCGAGATTTATTACAAATTGCTGTGGCAATTTATATAAAAACCATATGCCTTTCTTTTTTTTCATGAATCCTGCACATCAAAATAGGGGCAACAAAATATATATTAAGAAATGGAACTGATGCTGTTAAGATCATCATCGTCATCAGACCCCATATGAGGGCCAGAGAGACTCAAATCTTCTGCATTGCAATAATAGCCTGGGTAGCCTCAACCACAGGGAGGTGCCTCATGTGATCCTAGACTATGCTGGTTTTTTGAGACTTCCCCAGCATATAGCCTTTAGACAAAGTATAAGAAATGAGTAGATAAAGCGCAGCACCTGCTTAGAACTTGTGCGAAGTATTGCTGAATCGGAGTCAGAAAGTTTATGTTGTTTATTAATAATTCCACAATGGAAATATATGGCATATAATTCAATTAAGGCTATAAAGTTATATTATGAAAAAACATCAGCTTATCTATTGGAAAACAATATTTAATAAAAATGCAGATTGAATAACCTACATCTGGGTTTGTTCTGTTAAGTTCTGGGTTAATCTCCTCAAAACTTTTCTTTTCCTCTAAGCCCATAGTTTTCCTGACTGTATTGTAATCTGGCAGACCATAATCACGACCTTTCATTATAGTCAAAAGTACAGCATCTGTGGTGGTGTGGTACACTGGACCATAAAATTTACCTGAAACATAGTCAAAATAAATATTTAATCTTTGCAGTATCATTCCAATAATATATGACATCAATATACACAAACATAAATAAGGTGCAAATGTCAGTTACTATACACAAATAAACACAAACATAAGTATTGATATATTGAATATCAGATTTTAACCGTTAAATGATTATGATGTAATTTATTTACAATTACAGATATGTTTTTTTTTTAGAAATGACAATTATTAGATTTATAACCTAGCTCTAGCAAGGTAGTAGGAGACAAAAATTAAGCTGAGTTTCAACCTGAAAGAATAATGATTACAGTCTGAGGTATATAACACAGGTCAAGCAGCCATCACTAAGGGGTAATTTATGACAATTAACAGAAAAGAAAAACCTTAAATATTGAACATGATGTAGACTACTAACTTCTGTAATCCTCTGCTACATAGGTGTCATCTTTCTCAGCCAACTGAGCAGCCAAACCTTTGAGAATTTCATTGACGCCATCTTCCTTTTCATAGACAACATCCTGTAACAATATGCAGCAACTTAAATTAGAAATGAAAATGTATGCAAACATAAGATCTCTAAAATCTAATATTAAAAAAGGGATTGGTCTATCATTGAAAGAGATTCTGTTCAAATCAAAAGGCAGAGAGCAATGGAGAAAGACAGCAGATCATTGCAAAGTTTGGATCAAATCTCAAACATAGTAGAACTCTATGACTCTTCTATTAGACTATCAAAAAGCCCACAATAAAATATTTCAATGTCCTAACAATTGCCCAATCAGCTTATAGCAAAGGAGACAGACACTCTACTGTTCAATTAAGTAAAAAAAAATTTTACTGATAAAAGTCAATTTAAACTGACAACTAAAAATTTAAATCCTTGAACAAAATGTGTCCTGTAAATATTGTTCAATTAAAATTGCTAAATATAGCAGGGATAAGTGAAGTGAAATGTAGTCTGTAGATAAAAACATTAAAGCAAATGCTAATACAAATTTATATACCTTTATTTACACTGTTAGTGTTAGACTGATTTTAATTTTTTTCTAATTTAATACCCCTATATTTCATTCTATACTTTAATGAATCAAGATCAGAATTTCATACCATAGCTCTCCAATAAGTATTGCAAAGTCGTCTTTGCTTTCGTATGTGACATCCATTTTTGCCTCTTTCACTGTAAAACAAGTGAGACATTATGTTTGTTAACAGTGTTCTATAAATTAAATTATTATTACTATCATTTATAACTACTGTATTTAAGTTAAAACTTCGTCAAAAAGCACAATTTTTAAAATAAACTTTAATTTTCAAGGGAAGTAACTTTGCAGAATAGCAATCTTAATTTTTTAAGAAGTTATTTCTCTTGTTGATGTGTGAATGAAATCCATATTATAATTTTACAGTGCTCCTTTTTTTCTCTACCAGCTTTAAATGAAACAATACAAGATCAAATCTGATCAGTCCAGGACTGGAAAACAAAAATATATATTAACTTCTTAGACTTACATGTGTGTGACAGCACTTGGAATAAGTGTCATGATATAGTTGATAGCTGCAGCATCAAAAATGTCTGTGATGTCACTTTTGATCCAAGGTTTGTAACCTGCACAAAGAGAGGACAGTTGAATTAGATCTACAGATTTAGTCTAGATCTTTATTACAGAAATAGAGATATTGGAAGTTTACAAGCAATGACAATAGGTGATAGGTCAGTCAACTTTTAACAGAATTAAATTCTTGTTTTATACAGCCTATCTAGAAACAAAATATAGAAAATATATATATAATATGTTTGTAATAGGGCTATATACCTGTATATGGGGGTAGTTCTTTATTGATTAACTTCGGTAACCACTCATAGGCAATTATGTTCTGTTGGGAAAAAATATATATTAGATCTATATAATGATGAAGTAGTCCTACATTTTAAAAAGGTAAAGGAGTCTATAATACATGTGTTGCATAATATCCTACTTCCATCTTTAGTTAGTTAGCTTTGCCTTATAGAGTCCTGTAGATTTAGATCTATGTTTATAGATTCTAGAACCAAGATCAGAAGATATTAAAATTATTACTCAGATTACTGTGACCAGATATAGTCTAGCCAGTCTAGGTCTCTAAGTCTAGTCTAGTCTAGTCTAAATGCTGTCTTATTAACTAATTGTCTTGTCACACTAAATTTGACTTAACTTGACAGTTAAATTTAAATCTGAGCATTCTGGTACTAATCACGCCTAATCTACTAGATCTAAATCTATCATCTACATTTATGATTTACTTCATTAATTTAGATTATTTCTAGACATCTCTAACAGTAATTATAGTATAATAATAGGTAGATTTTAGATCTAGACCCTAGCCTTCTTCTAGAGTATTTTTTTAAACACCAATGTGAAGGAACATGGGAATGTTAAATCGTAAACAGACCTGTAGTGTCGCAATGACCTTTCGACGTGTGTTATAAAACATCTCATCATTGGTCAGATGCAGATCTTTCTCCAGTTGCTGGTCCACTAGTCTGTTATGGTAACGGTAGAACAGGACGCTAAGTGCCAAAATGGCAGGGTTTTCAAAAGCGTGAGAATCACCGAGACCTGGAATACCAAAAAAGAAAATAAATGTTGGCACTAGTCTTTATGTAGGCCCAACCACTAGATGTAGAAGTTGTAGATCTAGTAGATGAATCTAACATTTGGCTAGGCCTATTAGGCTATTGGCTATTGTGTTATTTTATATCGCCATTTTTTTAAATTACGTTACTAATTTTAAATTGACAAACCTGGAAGTGTTAAAGATATTTAAAAGCCTGTGACCGGAGCCATGACAGATAGATCTAGATGTACTCTGGATAGTGATATGTTAAATATAAATTAAGGCCTAATTTGGAGCTTAAGGCCTGCCCTGGTAACTAGCACTTCACTTAGAGGCTAAGACTATCGGAATTTAATGCTTCATTTGTGATGGAAAGTACAAAACTTATAAACCAAATTTAACAACTAACAACAAGAAAAATGGCTGCCTGATAGAGTGTTATGCGTGCTGGACTGTCGATCGAACTTCTTGATGGTCCTGGGTTCATACCCTGCCAGCTACCATCCCACGTCGTCCTTTGGTATGTTTGGACTAGGAAGTAAATTATCTTCAACTCTGAAGGAACATCCGAAACATGTCAAACATTTTACAAACATCTTTACAAAGCTAATTTAAAAGGTTTATACTCACGCCAGAGATGTTCTGATCTGTTGTACTTGAAGCTGTAAGGATGATAGGGCAAGTTGACATCATTGTGGACTGGGAAGTTGCCCCACTTGTCTTCACACGCCAGCCTTGCGGAGTTCTCTTGCCTGAGCAATTCTGTGCGGACCAAACTATTACCGTACAGGAAACTTCCATCGATGTAGCTGGAGGCTCGGTTAATCTGGACAGAGATGGAACCTTTTATAATAGATGTGCAGCTTGTTTTTTTTTCACGTACATTTTGTGAAAATAAAACACCATTAATGACTTCTAACTACAATTTTTTATTCATAAACAAAAAGTAAATTATACATTGAATTGCATGGTCGTGTGGTACTATCTTCGGGATGTCGTCACGATAGGCTCAAGTCCGAACCTTCCACGCTTACCGAAAGTTAGTCGAAAACTTAATAGTATCCTTCACTTCTCAATGATATACAAAGTCGAATCTCGCTCAGTTAAAATCACAATGTCCGCTTCTGAACCGATGGTCTCGAGTTGAAATCCTAGTGATGACTGGGAATTTGGATTTCGGGATTTTTATGGAGCTTCTGAGTCCAACCAACTCTACAAGTATTTTACATTAGTTTAAGAAACGTAAAGGCGGGTAATGGTCGTTGTGTTGAGTCTCACATAAGCCTTGTCAACGTGGACCAATCTGCCACATAGACCGCAATATCTGAAAGGGGTACTTTACATCTACACTGTTGAGTGTATTGAAACCGAGTGAAGTAAAAGGTGGTAATAATTGCCTTCGAACCAAACCTTGAAGTAAGTTCCCCTTTCAGACCTTGTGGTCCATAGGGCAGATGATGTAAAGGTCATCTGTTTCTGTGGCCAACGGTTAACGAGGGTGTCATGTGGCCAGCACAACGACCAACCGCCTTTACTTTTCCCCAACTAATGTCAGGTACCCATTAGAGCTGGGTGGACTCAGAGGCGCCCAATGATCCCGAAATAAAAATCCCAGTCTTCACCAGGATTCGAACCCGGGACTCCAGGTTCAGAAGCCAAGCGCTTTACCACTCAGCCACCGCGCCTCCTAAACCTTGAAGTAAAGAAACATTTAAAATTCTAAGAAATGCATTTATATGAAGAATTGTATGGTGTCAGGAACGATTTTCCTTCAAGGTTAAATAAAGCGAACATGTTTAGGAGGACGCCAGATGAAAATATGGTTGATCAACGCTCATAAAAGACCTGTTTTGTTTTATATGGTTCGGATGTTCTTTCCGATTTCAGTTTATTACATCATAGACCTAATATTCCACAGGTTGAATAGGAATGACGGGAAAAGGGTTTCGAGCCCGGGATTATCGATATGACAGTCCAGAGCGCATATACCACACCATCATCGAGATAGACCATTCTTATAATACGTTAACGTAGACAGCTTCTAACTGTATAGAGAAAAGTACTTGCCACTGAACGTATGACGCAAGACAGTTACATTAATGTGTTTAAGTTATATATTATTTAAAAAACAACAACAACACGCAATTGACTTTGACATTCTATAGCTGGAGCCCATGCTACTCACAGCGGTCAATGTCCTTCTTACCTGACGTCTAGGATTGTTAGGAGACTGTCCAGTGTTCTTATCATAGGCTGACCGCTCATAAGGCAGATATTCGTCCCCTTCAGCATCGGGGTCAAAGTCTGGGTCACCCCTAGGCACAGGCGTGTTTAGGATCTCAATTGGACACGTCACGTCATCTGTGTCCAGTATTTCGTGCTGGACTAACAACCCTGTTGGCAATAAAGAAAATAAAGAAAAGAAAACATTTGACTCTAAAATAGCATCAAGCATTGTTACATCATTTTTTCATCATTCTTATTTTCGGACGGCTCAGACATCAGAGATCTATTTCAAAACAAGATTACAAAGAGAGTTGTGTTATCACACAAACTCAGAGGCGCCCCCCCCCCCGATTCATTTAAATTCAGTACAAATGTGTATACAGTAATCGTACGCGGTCGACAATGCGTTCGAAGTTACTATAGTCCATTAGAATATACAAAGCTCTAGTTTCATTTGCCATAGGAAAAGTTATATGAACTTTCCAATACCACAGTTTATCGTAGATACTTAAAAAGTTTTCTGACCACTTCAAATCTTTCAGTCTATCTCAGATAGAGGACTATTTGTTTGATCCCTCACATGGTTAGGAACTAAGAAAAATAGAGTTACATCAACGACCAACTAACCAATGCCTTGCTAGCTCTCTCGAGACGACAGATGTACATTTTTTTTACCCTCCAAACCGGAAGCAACGAAATATGACAACACATTTTCTGGAAGCTAAGAATTGGGACTATTGAAATGTGCATTTGGGGAGTGTCACCAGGGAATGCTAACCAAAGCTGCAAACTTTATCGAGAGGTCCCAAAAGACTTCTATTGAAGAATATTAGAGATATGCCTGATCCAAAACCTAGTCCGCAGTTCGTCCCAGAAGTAGGCCTAGTCATCTAAACAGTCTGTTACAATGCTGGCCTTTCAAATTGCGGGGCCCCATTTAATGGATGCTTGCAAGGCCACCTAATCAACATTATTTCTTTTACTATAACAACTATTACTATTAATTAAATCATTAAACCAGCAAGCAACCGAAACGCAAGAGGCGCCAGTGGTTTAATTAAAGCTACGTCGTGCGATACGCTAAATATGTTAACCCTACGTCTTTAAAGTCTGTGACAAGATCCATGATTGATAGTGATATGATACACATAAATTGCGGGGCCCTTGCAATGCGCGAGGCCCATTTTGGAGCCATTGGTAAAAACGGGCTAAAGCCGGCCCTGGTCACTAATAATAAGAAGAACGCAGAAGAAGAAAAAAGAACTAATACGACGATAGTCGATAATCTATATCTGGGTCACATGATTAGATCGACTATGTTACTTTTCAATCATTTAAAAAATAAAAGGTGACATCTATGGCGCCATGAGGGATGTACATTATTTTAGTCTCAATACATAGGATAGTTGAGTGAAAACCGGATACGCCGTCTTTTAAATGTCAGATTTTGTCCTGTATCTGTCCCATAGATCTTCAGAGCCATCACTATCTGATCATATGAAGTATTTACAAGGAGGGAGTGGGGGTACATTTCTTAACGTCATTCGAGAGAGCTGGAGATCTAACTTTGTGTCGTAACTTTAAGTGACGCAACCCCTGTCTCACCTCCACCCCCTCAGGGAATCACAAGCACACACACACACACACAGCCAACCTTCTCTCCACACACACAAACCAGCCTACGTGCAGTCTCCCGTGTATTGGATGTTTACTGAGAGATAAAAGTATGACTTCAAACTAATCGACCCCTAAATACTCTTTTTAAACAAATGTGACGTTTAAATTTCTTTTTGGAATGTGACGAAAGTCAGCGATACTGAAGCATGTAGGCATGATACTCTAATTACGGACCAATCGCGCGCAAAAGAGGCTCTCGGAGATTTTTAAAGTACCTACTAGACGCCGATGACAGCTGACAGAGAGGCGATCTGACACACGACCCGCCCTTATTAAATTCCCAATTCCCAATCTCTTTAACTAATTGAAGGTCTGTGCTCTCTGGGTCTCTCAACGAAACAAAAGTTGGGATCTAAAATTGCAACTTTTTATCTTCATTTTTACTGGTAATTCTTTATTTCTATCTATGTAGATTAATACTTATTAGATCAGTTTTATATAAAGACCTATTTCAGACTTTGCAATGTATAGGGCACATCACAAGATAATAAGAACTTTATCTCTTTCTATGACCGACGGTTAAAGAGGATGTCACGTGGCCACGACAACGACCAACCGCCTTTACTTTTCCCAAGTAATGTCAGGTTGCCATTAGTGTGGACCTAAAGGCGTCCTAATAACCGCGAAATAAAAATAAAAAAGCCAGTTTTTAAAGGGATTTGAGTTGGAGACACTTCGCTTAGGAAGCCAGGTTTTTACCACTCAGCCACCTTGTCCTATTTTTTATAAAGCCTAATTGTTCTATCAATGAATTAAAATACTCATTGTATCAATTGTCAAAATGTTTCGTAGTTTGAAGGGCGTACTTAAAATTCTATTTCAAAAAACGTCTGTAATTTATAAAATAAGACCAAAAACGAAACCATATAAGTTTTGGTTATTATTATATTAACTACTTGTTTTGTTCTTCTTATGAAAGTTTCGCTTTTTTTTTCCACAACTCCAAATGATCGAATCCGGCACCTTTTTTCTTTAACCGATATACACGAAATATGACAAGGTCCCCAGGACTCGTAAATAACTTTCCCGAAGAGGTATTACTGAGAAAAAGAAGAGGCGGGCAGAGAAGGCAACATTTAAAGAATGGACATGCGGCCCTGTCTTTGAAATAGATTCTATTCAAGGCAAAAGATGGATAAGTATGAAAAAGACGGTTGACAGATCATGTGTGGTGCTCAAGAGACTAAAGTGTACAGTCATTTTCAAAGTTTTTTTTCTATCTGAAAATCATCATGGGATTCTAGTATACAGTCATGGTACCAGTATTGCCACTAGACTTTAAGTCAGTCTAAGTTTTACCAATCAGTGTTTCGTATTAAACTACGTAAAATGTTTAGAGCTTGTCTATATGTGTCTTATGTTTATCACCAAACATTTTCCCAATTCTGATATAATACTTTTTTTTTAAGCCATATAATTTTTCAGCACAAATTTTAACATATGTGATGCAGCGCAATAATCTTTTAAAGTATAGTTCCTGCGCGAGGCTTTTATAAAAGGACTGTTCCCAAGTACATATTATTTCTTTTAAACTTACCGAAAAAAGCGAACATTGCGCTCAAATTGCGTTCATTTTCAAGTCCTGACGACCCGGCCAGTTTACTACCAAATACATCATTACTGATTCTCCTTGGATTGGGCCGATCAGGTCCAGATGGACTGTATGTATCGTCAGCATAGGTGGGTGTCACGTTTCTCTCAATGGGACGCCCTTTTTTAGAGTACACCAATCAATCAAATAAACAAATTCGTTTATAAATAGTTGTCTAAGTTTTGTATAACTAATAGCATTGTAGACACATTAGGTGCATAAAAAAGGACCGCACCAGGCCAAACCCACCAAAAGGAAAATGAAAATAATGAAATAGTAAGTCAAAAAGAAAAAAAAATGAAGATGTGTATATTTTACAGTAGCAGCAAAGGCATGCAATTAGCATTATAATTTTTTAAAAAATACAAAGATTTTATTTAGGAGTTTTTTGTTTTTTTTTTTTTTTTGGGGGGGGGGGATGCAGTGATGGCCAAAGGTGGGGTATTGAAACTATAATCTAACAGCAACTCTAGCGACGCCTCTGGAATGAAATATTTTTTTTAAGACTAGATGTGTGTGTTCAATTAGTTCTTTCTACGTAAAAGTGAAACGAATGTAGCCAACAAGTAACCACAAAGTTACTGAATGAATTATGTCGATACATTTTTGGTCAGTATAAAGCAGTGTTTCTCAACCTTTTTTGTCTGCCGGCACAGTAAAAAAACAACAAAAATTTCGCGGCACACCACGAAGAGCAACAGTTGTTTTAAAATAAAAAGAAAAAAGATTTAACAGTTTTTATCATTACTTTTAATGTGAAGGTTGTGCCTGTTTTTGAGAGCAAATGAGATCTATCCGAGGCTCCAAAGTCGACAAACAAACTCGCATTTCATCATCTATTGAAAGAAGTCTCTCTCTTTTCTTAGACTTGATTTCAGTCAGTGCTGAAAATCCAAACTCACAAAACCATGAAGATGAAAATGCAAGAATTATTTTGATTGCATTTAAACTGATTGTTGGATATATTTTGTTGATTGAAATCCAAAAATTATCCAGGCTTTTCTCTGCAAAGCTTGACTTAAGAACCACTTCGTTTTTTTAAATCAATGAGCTGCTCTTCTTCTTCAGTTGTAACATTTGTAACTTCATAGTTTCCAAATGGATAGCTGATCCATCCATATTCATTACTTCCAATTGTTGGAAAGTAATGCTGCAATGCTGACTGCAGGTGTGTCAAAGTGTCAAGAATTTCGGGGGTAATTTCTTTGTTTGAAGCACAATCATTGTAAGAAGGAAAGAAGTTGAAGACTCCATTCGCGATCTTACTTTGCCACAAAGACAATTTTTCACCATTGTTTGCGATGGTCCTTGAAGACTTAAGTTCAATGAATTTAATTTGTCAAAAAATCAGAGAGAAATGTGACCTTAACCCACCAGATTTCGTCATGAATAGAAAATCCAAAGTCTTTTTTTTTCAGCCTTCAAGAATGAAATCAGCTCAGCCTTGAGTTGGACGACACGCTTTAATACTTTTCCCCTGGAGAGCCAACGAACGTTGGTATGATACAGGAGGCATTTGTAGTCTGAATCCATTGCTGCACAGAGCTGAGAGAAAGGTCGGGATGCAAGCGGTCGAGATTTGATGAAGTTTACAACTTCAATCACTTGATCCAGAACAGACATCAAACATTTGGCAAAGATTTGAAGGCAAGAGCTTCTCTGTGGATCATGCAGTGAACAACTAATACATTTGGATTTTCTTGTCGAACAAGAGTGACGAATCCTTTTCTGTTTCCCTGCATGGAAGGACAGCCATCGGTGCAAACGCTGACACAGTTTTTCCACTGTAGTTTGAAGAACAAAATGTTTTCGTTCACCACATTGAAGATATCTTCGCCTTTGGTCGTAGTTGCTAAGTCCTTGCAAAATAAGAATTCGTTGACACATTTTTCAAGCTTTATGAACTGAATAAAAGCTAGCAGCTGGGCTTTGCCGCTAACATCAGTGGATTCGTCAACTTGAAGAGACCACAGAAGAGACAGTTCATCGTCAGTCACGTTGAAGTGTTCGCAGATTTGATCTTGTAAATCTGACGATAAGTCTTTTATTCTGCGTGAGATAGTATCATTTGACAAAGGAACTTGTTTAACTTTTTGGGTGGCATCAGGTCCTAGGATTGTTTCAACAACTATTGCTAAAGCTGGTACAATGACAGATTCAGCCTCTGTGTGTGCTTTCTTGCGTTTTGCTAATAACTGAGCAACCTTATAACTTGCAATCAATCCCTTTTCTGGCAGCTTTAGGTAGTTCGTAAAGTTACTTAGCTCGTTTATTTTGTTGAGCCCTGATGTTTTCGAAGTATTCCTTCGGTTGGGCTTTTACAGCTGGATGATTTGTTTCCAAGTGTCTCTTCAATTTGCTTGGAACAAGCGCCTCATTTGATAGAGTTGCATTGCAGATCAGACAGATTGGCAATGGAGAATCTTTAGGTCCCGAAGATATGAAACCATATCCGATGTAATCTTCTTTGTACCTTCGTTTGGTTCCTTGCTTTTCATTTAATGCTTTCACGGTTTCATTCTTAATAACGTATTTCTCCATGGATATAAAATATAAATAATGTTTAGTGATAACTTATTATTAGCATACACCTAATCAATGTACATGACACACATCGCTAATTATTATCTTTGTCAATTCATGAACTAGTGTGCATCTGCTAAGGTGGCCTAAATTTGATATATATATATTTAGTGGTAAATTCCATAAACTGAATAGCTAACACCCCTTTCCATCAATATAGAGCGATCCACTTCTATTACCGATCTTTGCAAGAGGGGATGTCATCGCGACGTAAAATAAAAATTTAATATTAGGCTGACCTGTGTAACGCTACACGTGTGGCGTTCTTGAAATTCCCGCGGCACACCTGCAAATCTTCGGCGGCACACTAGTGTGCCGCGGCACACAGGTTGAGAAACACTGGTATAAAGACTACTTTGACATGACCTTGACATGACCTGGAGCTATCGAAGAAAATAAAAGAATGGAAACCACCGGTCATGTATCAAAAACAATTGGTCGAACAAGAGGTCAAGGTAGCCTTTTCGTAAAAATACGCTCCAAACTTTGGTTCCAAGTTGTAGCGGTTGTCAAGGACTAAGAAGAGCCATGTATGCTTCAATTATAAAAAAATAAAAAATCTTAACGCCAATAAACAAAATGGCGCCTTGCTAGCAACCAGCTTTTATTGGTCTGTGGAAGTTGTAATGCTATTTGGGTCCTAATCCACTTTTGTTTCTCTACCTCAAAAGTGTAAACTTATAATGATTCATGTATTTTAATAATAAGGCTTGTCTTTCAGTCCAAAGATTAAAGAGGAATGCATTATTTCCCATGGCTGCGCAGCCCCAGCTGTGACCTACATATTTTGCCAAACTCAGGGCAAGTGCACTCTAAAGACATTTATAAAACTAGTGATTCTACGTTCCACTGAAATACAAGTAATGACTGGACTAAACACTTTTGTAATCTTCAACTTACCGACCCCACCCCAATCAGGGTTCATAGGGTTGTTGTACCAACCATCCAGCCGTTGTACTGGTGCATCCCTGGTTACAGCTTGAGTGGCTAGATATACGGATTTAGAGAGAATATTTAGTACGATTGGATCACTTTTATATAGACAGACAGACAGACAGATTTATAGATAGATAGATAGATAGATAGATAGATAGATAGATAGATAGATAGATAGATAGATAGATAGATAGATAGATAGATAAAAAGATAGATAGATAGATAGCTTCATAATGACTGAACCAATTTTATTGAGCAAACATAATTTTAAGACAGTTTGAGAAAGACAAAGACTTAAGACAAACGAACTAGACAGAAGATACGACAGAGAAAGAGAGAAAAAAATGAACAGAATTACTCACCTGATATTAAAAGTGTGAAATAAAGGGAGACAACTTGGATTAAATGAATCATCATGGTTGTGTTCCTTGAAATTGCTCGTGCTATCTTTTTTATGTTTCCAGTTCTCTAGGTAAGAGTTCGTATGGGTCGATCACACCTTAATGGGAAGTAAAAAAAATAAATAAAGGATTATGTTAGAAACTAGTGCATAATACATTTCTTTTCATATTACTCATGATCATTGTAATATCATTGAGGTGGGATGTTCTGATTTTATGCAAAGGAATAGAAGCAATTTATTTTCTTCAATCAGTAGGTAATATAGGATCACCAAAATGCTGTTTCGTGGCCGCATATCTTAATAGCAGTTAATTATTATAACTGCTTTAACTATCGACATATTACTTTTTCCGTAAGTTGCAGGAAACATATCAGCGCAAATTCTACTTGATCGATTGACCAATTCTTTACTGGACGAGAGCCAATGTGGCCGTGGTAAAAGTACATACGACATGATATCAGATATTCGTCTCACGGCAAATACAAGAAAATGATATCGTGAGTCTTTATGGATCTTTAGAATCTTGTCAAAGTTGGAATGCCCTCCAAGTTCCTATCTATTCTCAAGTAGCCTCATGATGGACACAATAGTGACCTATCTGATCTCTGACCCATAGAAAATGACACAAAGCAGGGGTGAGTATATGCTCCATTATGCTCCTACCATGTTTGCTGTCTTATTAGCGCATTGCTGAATCAAACAAGGGCAGCGACTGCAAGAAGTTATCTACGTCAGGCTCAACCCTCGGCGAGTACTCTCCCATACTAAAACAAAAAGAGATGGTTGTCACGGAGCCTCACTATGGCGATGATTGCGTCTTTTTGATCACACTAGAGTGACTATGAGCTTTAGCTCATCCTTAACAAATCAGCATTTGCTGTGGCTTAGCTAGGGTGGAGGAGTAGGGGGAAGATTTTAAAAATCCCCCGGGCCCCCACTTGAGGGAGGGAACCCCAAAATGAGTGTTTTTTTTACATTAAAAATTAACTATTACGCAAAATGCCGGGGCCCCAAACAGGTCTAACCCCCCCCCCCAGGCCCCCAAACGATGGAAAATTCCTAGCTACCCCTGAGCGTATGCTGCCGCTTCTTTTGGTTTAACAATAAACTACGGGGGAAAAACAAACAAACAGAAGTCTTGTTTCAGAAGTCACGCAATAAAATCTACTCAGCTCCAAAGATTAGCATGAATAGTAATCCCCTCAACTCGAATGGTAACATCATCCTATCAATCTTAGATGTGATTTATTTATGGTGGGGCTTAGCATGTTTATGTTAATATTATTAAGTTGGTATCAGGCAGGGTGACAGCGTTGGTTTCTGGCAGAGACTCGACTGAAGCATTTACGCATTAAACAGTTTGGAAGATATTCTAGAGTCCGGAGCTGTTAAAGTCAGACACAACTGTACGACAAACCTATTACAAAATAAGATTTTTACAGATTATAAGTTGGCAATGCTCAACCTGTGTTCAAGCCATAAGTAAAGTATCTTACATTGTTTACACAGATATGACAATCTAGTAGATCTACACTGTAAGCTGGTGTATTTATTAACAAAGAAGTTGTATAATTTAATTATACGTTTATGAACCCTTTTATTGTCGTTAGCGAAAAAAAAAATCGAAAATAATCACAGCTGTAATTATATAATAATATACTAAACATGTATAGTGTAGAGTAATATATTTTCTTTTACCTAAGAGAATATCCCAGTTACACATCGATAGTATCATGCCTGCGGGAAATTCCATTAGAATCTAAGATTACTCATTGAGAAACAAGAGTGCAAAAGAAGTAAAAAAAAAAATACAGGTTTTTGAACCGCCCATCCCAAGAGTGAGCTGTCGGGTGAACCATTCAACCACTCAGCTTTAAAAGTAGTCGCTCGCGCAGTACAAAGCGAGTGAAAGGCCAGGGAAAGGCGAACCAAACTTAGCGCAGGCCGGAAATGGTTAAATGGTTAAAAGGCTAGATTTAGACGTGATGGCCTTATCAGAGGCGAAGAAAACTACTACATTATCAATAAATGACTTTTTTTTAAATCTCGTTCTCCCACAAAAATAAACAAAAGTTATATGTATAAAATAAATATAAAATTACCATATGGCGATGTGTTAATTTATAATAGCTTCTTCTTTTATGCAAGAGGTTTTTAACCAGAAATAGGTTTCACACCAAGGAAAAGTCTTGCCCCATTCAATGCAATACACAAAGCACATATTATTTACAAAAATATATAATGTATACCAATAATAATAATGTGATCGTCTTGTTAACAATTGAAATGATCTCTCATATCCATGATCATCCTTAGATTAGGATTGATGCAGATTATTTATTGCACCGAGAACATTCTTTATAGAAGGCCATTACACAGATCCTTGAGGTGGCAATCTTGCAGTTCAGTGGGGAGGCCTCTCTGTGACGTCTGCTCTCGATACGGCACGACCAGTCTCTGTGGTGTTATGAGGGCATATTTGTTTTTAAGATTTTTTATATAAGGGTTTATATTACGGAAATTATATAAACGTTAACATTGGACCATACACACGGATGATCTTTACATATCCTGCCCATAGAGATCGGTAACTTATACTCCGCTCATAGTATGGAGTAATCATCTTATATAAGCAACTAGCCGGATATGACCGTCGGCCTGCGGGTCTTAGTTTGGGTATTACGTATCTAGTGGATAGGATTCAGATCTTTGTCAAACTTGGCTAACGTTCGTTTCAAACTTATTTTCTAGGGCTACCCGGTTGTGAGAGGAACGTTAAACATACACTGCTGTCTCCGCCATGATCTAAGCAACATTTATGTCAAGTTTTATCAAGATTGGTCAAACGGTTTTGATTTCTATTCGGGACATACATTCATACTGTGATACGCCTTACATTTTGCTTTATATTATAAGAATATATTTTCACTCAAAGAAAATCTTCAAAATGTGAAGGTTCATGCCTCAATGTACATCTACACACACACGCGCGCGCACATAGTCACACAGGCTCTCAAACACATACGAATGTAACCCACGAAACGCACCAGGTTTGCCCTTCAGGATTCGCCCATGAAAGAAAAACAAAAAATCTCAACACGTGCTCACAGCGTCTAGACGTGCGGTACAGGAAACTGGTAGTGGGCGGGATAACATCGAACTTAAGAAAATACACCCCTACCTTCCCTACACTTTATTGAGGTGTGTAATTTTTCAACTCTTCCATTTTTTTTTCTACACACATTATTGATGTGTTAGTCTATGTGTATGTGTGTTTATGATTCGCTGAGCTTATTTTATAAACAAACCAATTGTGTTGCTAGTTTGCTGTGTAGTCATAAACAATATTTGGATAATATTTCTGGATTATATATATACTTTACTGTTTGCAATATATAGTAAGTTTGTTATGTACATCTCCTGTCATTAAACATTTAATATTCTTAAAGTTAATCTAAACATGAGGTCCTTTACAATTAGATCATGTCTACATTTTTAGTTAAAGAAAAATCTCATCAGAACAACAACGATTTAATACACTTATTCCTAAAAAGGGTCTAAAATCGTTTTAAAATAGGTTTTATGTAAGTACCATACTAAATAATCTAATGGACATTTTTGAAGTATATGTAGTTGGTAGCTATAAAACGGGATAGCGCAAAGACACTCTTTGGAGCAACGACAAAACAACTCAAAACAAATAAATGTTTATTGTATCCATGGTAAGCCAGTTAAACCACTAAAAACTTAGTTGCTCACTCATGCCATAGACTGTAGTTGACCTCTCCTGCTATACACTGTAAATGACCTCTCCTGCTTTAGACTGTAGTTGACCGCTTCTGATATAGACTGTAGTTGAACTCTCCTGAAATAGACTGTAGATGACCTCTCCTGCTATAGTGAGTAGTTGAGCTCTCCTGCTATATACTGTAATTGACCATTGCTGTTATAGATTGTAGTTGACCATTGCTGCTATAGACTGTAGTTGATCATTCCTGCCTCTCTTGTTATAGCCTGTAGATGACCTTTCCTGCTATAGATTGTAGCTGACCTCTCCTGTTATAGACTGTAGATGGCCTATCTTGTTATAGACTGTAGTTGACCGCTCCTGCTATAGGCTGTAGTTGACCGCTTCTGATATAGACTGTAGTTGAACTCTCCTGAAATAGACTGTAGATGACCTCTTCTGCTATAGTGAGTAGTTGAGCTCTCCTGCTATAGACTGTAATTGACCATTGCTGCTATAGACTGTAGTTCATCATTCCTGCTATAGACTGTAGTTGACTGCTCCTGCTATAGACTGTGGTTGACCGCTCCCCTGCTTTAGACTGTAGTTGACCGCTTCTGATATAGACTGTAGTTGACCTCTCCTGCTATAGTGAGTAGTTGAGCTCTCCTGCTATAGACTGTAATTGACCATTGCTGCTAAAAAAACTGCTATAGATTGTAGTTGACCATTGCTGCTATAGACTGTAATTGACCATTCCTGCTATAGATTGTAGCTGACTGCTCCTGCTATAGTCTGTAGTTGACCATTTCTGCTATAGACTGTAGTTGACCATTGCGGCTATAGACTGTAGTTGACCTTTGCTGCTATAGACTGTAGTTGACCATTCCTGCTATAGATTGTAATTTACCACTGCTGCTATAGACTGTAATTAACAATTGCTGCTATAGACTGTAATTGACCATTCCTGCTATAGATTGTAGTTGACCATTGCTGCTATAGACTGTAATTAACCATTGCTGCTATAGACTGTAGTTGACCATTCCTGCTATAGATTGTAGTTGACCATTGCTGCTATAGATTGTAGTTGACCATTTCTTCTATAGAGTGTAGTTGACCGCTCCAGCTATAGACTGTAGTTGACCGCTCCTGCTATAGATTGTATCTGACCTCTCCTGTTATAGACTGTAGATGGCCTCTCTTGTTATAGACTGTAGTTGACCGCTCCTGTTATAGATTGTATCTGACCTCTCCTGTTAAGACTGTAGATGGCCTCTCTTGTTATAGACTGTAGTTGACCACTCCTGCTATAGACTGTAGTTGACCGCTCCTGCTATAGACTGTTGTTTGACAACTCCGTCCATAGATTTAACGTGAATACAAGTTAGTGTACAACATAGCAGGCCCAGCAAGGTTAAAATAACATGCACCTATGTCATACGTAAGATAGCGCTATACCATGTGGTACATCATGGTACATGTATTACAGGAGGATAAGAAGACGTAGTTTTAAAAAAAAAAGTAATAGTCTCTGGAGTTTGCTGTGAGTGTGCAACTCATGCAGGAATTTACAGCTGCCGGTCCCCTCTATTCATATTTTTGAAATGTATCAGGATAGAATTTATATGATTTAGTTCTCGTTTACTTTTTCATGCATTGAAAAGTTAAGAGATAAAATAAATGGTAGAAAAATGTGTTTTTTTTTTCCTCCTTCTCTTCTGTGAGTCACTCTCTTAAGAAATGCACTTCTTAAAGATCTAAGACATTACTCAATAAAATGTTATTGACTGTCTTCCCCCTTGTTTAACTCTTGCTACGTGAGCTACATGTTTATACTGAATTACATCCCTTTGATTTTTTTTGTATTCAACCTGGTACCGATTGGCATTTGTTACACTTAGTAGTCTTAGAATTTATAAAAGAAAGGGGGGGGGGAACAAGCACACGCAACTCTTTCTATTATGTGACATGGTTAGCGTCCATTTTAATGGGAGTTTGCTTTTTGTAGTTTTAATTGAGCTCAGTTCGGAAGCCTTTAACTCTTTCTCTCCGTTATTTTTTAACATGTTCTGATAGAATCAACGCTGGTATCGTCAGTTAGGAGAGAATGAGTTAAAATTATTGGCATCCTATTCTATGCTGAACTTATTCAAAAAAAGTTGGTAGTAAAAGGAAGAGCATTAAAATGGAATGTTTAGTTCTTTTTACTAAGTCTTTGTAACATGTAAAAAGCAAAAGTATCATGTGATTGCCATATAGTCAAAACAAACATAGACTAAAGGGACAAAAAAAAAAATATCCTCTTCTATTGCCGAGTTTGTGTGTTGACTAGAATAAAGTGTTGATGTCTCTTGCTATGCTTTTTTATACAGATGGTGCGGTCATTTAGGATACACTGTTCGTGAAACACTAATTCAGGTTGTCAACTAGGCAGGAGGACTTAATCAGGATGTACCAGCTCTTTCTAGACAGGTAAGAGTTACTTCGACTGAAATGTTGTTCATTGTATAGGGATAAAAACTTTTCATTATTAGTATATCGCCATAATTGTGAAACGGAAAGTGACTTGTAAATACAAGAAAATAGCGTAATAAAAGAGGTTGTGATAGAGAAAGAAAAGACAAAAGAAATAGGAGATGTAAGGGGACTCGTATAATATGAGGACGAACCAAAGTTTTTAATAGAAAAATATAAGTTCAATTGATCTACTTACATACCTACAGTACCTACATAAATACATATATCTATTAACCAATCAATTAATTATCTATCTATCTATCTATCTATCTATCTATCTATCTATCTTTCTATCTATCTATCTGTGTACCTACCTACATGTCCATCTATCTATTTTTTGTCATTTTTAATCATCCATTCCATATATCTATCTATCTATTCATTCATTTATCTATGTATCGAGTATCGATATATATATATATATATATATATATATATATATATATATATATAT
>JADKLZ010001913.1:30290432-30322920 GCA_021533235.1 Biomphalaria straminea
TTTTTTTTAAAAAGTATTTTTTTACAATAGTCGTTTCTTACACTATGGTGACTATGCCACTGAGGCCATTTTTGTATATTCCGTTTTCTTACTTATTGAATGAGGACTAACTAGAGATAGAATGTTAATGGATTGTTTAACTTTATAATTTATATTTTCTTTTTTTTAATGTATTCGCATGATAAAAATTATTCATCATTAAATTTCACTTGCAATATTTGACATGATATTTGCTGGTACAATGGAAGTCATCTGTCAAAATTGAGAAGAGACTAAATGTGGCTCAACAAAAATGGCTGAGACGGATTCTGAGAGTCAGTTACACAGATCGGGTCTCAAACAATAAATCCTATGCCGAACTGGGAGTCGAACACTCAGTGAGGTTGTGACAGAACGTCGCATGAGGTTTGCGGGACATGTTCTACGACAAAATGAACTACGCATACCAAGAATTGCGATGACATGGAGGCCAATACGAGGAAAACGCAAACAGGGACGTCCTCGTATAACTTGGCGTCATACCTTCATGGAGGACCTCAAAACAGTGGACACCAGATGGGAGGAGGCTTCAGACATTGCCAATGACAGATCATTATGAAGACAGCTTGCCGCCCAATGCGCCGAACGGCGCGGGAGGACCTAAGTAACTAAGTAAGTTGAAGGTACAATCAATCCCATAGGTAGCAATTTGACTTTTTTCGCACCTGTTCTTAAGTCGTACCTTCAGTTACCTACACTTAGCAACAAGTCTACCTGTACGACCCCTTCACTCTCACGATTTGAATACTTTGCGCCCAGGCCTGTTAGAAAAATTGTTTTCTAAAACAAAAAGCTGATCTTACACTACACGATGTCGTGACACATACGTGTGTACATTTGACACGCCAACATTTTATTTACCTAAACAATCAACACGAAGTGTCTCACACAATTAGAAATTGTTTTAATTGTACCATCTTCATGATACCTTTCATGAATAATGCTTTTAACGCATACACTGAGTGTCCCACAAAATGCCCATCACAAATTTCAAAAAACGTTTGTTCTTTGTGTTGTGTTTTACTGTCTTTGTTGAATGTCTTCACAATTTCATAGATGCGTCAGAATTTTCACGTTTTTCTGAACGCCTTGAAGTTTTTGTTTGTAAAAATGTGAAACGAAAGGCCTAATATTGTTTGCCATTCGAGCAATGATTGTTTCTCTTAAATGTTTAAACAAAAATAAATGCATAGCTATGTTCCAGTTATGAAGTAATCTCGGTTTTTAAATGTTTTCCTAACTATCCGTTTTACTTTGAAATTAGTTATCAATGAAGTGTAATCGATTCTGATTCGGGATGTGCGTTTGCTGGATTTTCACTTTGTGGAAATACATTGAGATCGATGCTTTTATTTGATATCGTTCGGGTATTCATGTATTGGCTAGATGTTCGGACATTAAATAAGATCTTTGTACTAAAACTGATCTAAAACTGCGTCCTTGGATGGAATTTTACAATAATACACAAAATGTTTCATTACAGAGCAGGCAGAATTTGTAAGTACGTAGGCCTTTAGTAGGTTAATGTTGTATTAATGCGAAAAAGTATTTCGTGGTTTTATTATGTGTTGTTGTTGTAATAAGGTTGTAAATATAGCTTTACCTTTATTTTTTTTTTGTTTTAAAATGGCTTTTGATTTCAAACAGGATTTTAAATGTTAAATGTAAGCAGACTTTTAAAAAATAGCTTTTTGGTTTATTTCACTATTACAGAGAGGACACGTTTCACTTTTTCTTTCTCTTAACAAATTCTATGAGTTCTGTGCACCAATTGGGGGCCGTAGGCGGCCGCCTACTTTGCCTTTGCCTAAGGCCGGCCCTGATTACCTTTAATTGTTCTACATGTTTATAGATGAATCTCTTTTGGTGTGTATCGTATTGATTCCCCAAAATACAAATATTGATAGAATTGAGTTCACTTTAATTAGCTTTCAGTTACGTAGGATAAACCGTCGATAACTAAATGCTTCAAAGGGCGTCTAGACTAGATGCTTCAAAGGGCGTCTAGACTAGATGCTTCAATGGGCGTCTAGACTAGATGCTTCAAAGGGCGTCTAGACTAGATGCTTCAATGGGCGTCTAGACTAGATGCTTCTAAGTGTGTCTATACCGAATACCCCAAATTGTGTACGGAATGAATGTTTCATAGGGTGTGTAGAGAAATAACAGTTTCATAAAACAAAGAAAATAATATCAAGGTGACCTAAAGACAACTCTCAGCACCAGGGCCGGTCCTAACGCTTGCGGGGCCCTATGCGAAACTGATTGCGCGGGGCCTATAGTCTGAGTGGGAATAAGGATAATAAGTGAAAGTTAAGATTTTGTATAAGAAAATAAATTCGGCTTTCCTATTTTTTTTCATTCTTGTCTAAACACAAATTTGCGATCAAGTTAGCTTTACTGTACGAATCTTGTAACCTATGGAATATTTATATGCTAGTGACTATAAAAGAAAAGAAGGTATGGGAACGTCCTGTTAAGGTGAAAAGTTGCCCGATTAGGTCTATTACATTTTAACATTAAAGCTGACAATGTATTTTTTCTTTTATTGCGCTTTGGATTGGTGTTTTCAGCAATGAATGATACCCACAAATGACACTTCTGTCTTTTTTTCATGAGATTTTTATGAGTTTTCAGATTTTAATAAGTGCAAAACATTTCCACGAATTTTTCGTATATATTTTGCAATAACCGAAAAAAAAAAATTACAAAGAGAGTTTGTGTGATACACAAACTCAGAGGCGGCCCCGTCAAAGTCGGATCCCTGTCAGACCTGCCTATTCGCAAGATGTTTCGGATGTTCTTTCAAAGTTGAAAATAATTAACTTCTCGATGGACGATGGAGGATGGCGAGCAGGGTATAAACCTGCCTTATCTTGATGTTTGCGCACTAGACTGTAGTTCGGATTTATCGTTGGTCCCTGGCTCAATTACTGCATGCTCCCATCCCCTCCTGTGGAAGGTTTGAAATAGGAAGTAAACTATCTTTAACTCTGAAGAAACAATTGAAACATGTAAAACAAACAGACACATAACCCGGGAGCGTCGAGATAATCAGTTCAGCACGCTAACTGGTTACAAACTAATAGCCTGATATATACAATATGTCACACGAGCGATTTAAATAATCTTTCAGCATTGATCTGTAGAGATGTAGATGTACATAAACTAAACTTCTGATTTAGCACTCTTAATATATATCTTATTAATTATTATTATTAATAATGTAGATGTAATTTAGATAAAATTTAGGTAAAATTAAAATAAAAAGCCCAGATAATCAATAGAATGAATGCAATATTAAATTTAAAAATAGATTAGTTTTAGTTTATTATAACATTTCAATGTAGATCTAGACATAAACATCCGGAACAATCTATTATAGATATTTTAAACTATCGTATGCTGCAATCGTAATATTTCTGAATGAACAGTAAAGGTCAAATCATATTTTCAAAAGCCTTTAGTTTTTTTTTATCTAACCGTGACGGACAGACCAACCAACAGTTAAAACGCAAAAAAAAATGCTTCTTTCATTCTAATGGGGGCAATAAAAAAACATTTTTTTTTAAATCTGATTTTTTAAAACGTTTCAGAAATTAGTTTAGAATCATTAGCTTTACGCTAGTACACGAAAGTCGCTGCTAAAAGTTAATTTTAAAAAAATTATATCAAAGATAAACCACAGATCTTATTTAGTACCCCAGCGGTCAAAATGAACATCTTTCGTGCTTTGATCTCTCAACGTTAGCCTTGTAGAGCCGATGTTCAAGGCAACTGCCACACCTCTTTTGTGAGTTGATTACTTAGATAGTAAATATTCATTAGTTAGAACAAAATAAAACGTCAGATTCAGTGCAATGTATAACATTATTAATTGTCTTAAATAAGGTTTCAATTATATTGCATACTAATTAGTTTTTTTCTCTTTAAATACTTCTTGCATAAAATATTTTTAAAAATTAGATTTTGAGCTTTTAGAAAAAAAAAAGTAGCCGTTGCATCAGAACTTTGAATGATCTATATTATCGTCATGTCAGATTTTCATTATCTCTTCTACTTTCTGAGCACTAAACGGGACGGACGGACAGACAGACAGACGGACAGACAGACAGACAAACAGACAGACAGACAGACAGACAGACGGACAGACAGGCCCCACAAAACTAATAGCGTCTTTTTCCCTTTCGGGGGCCGCTAAAAATATCAACTGCCATTTTGGCTTCTTTTTTAAACCGAAAGTCTTGCTGCCCGTGACTCATAACGGATAAACGGAATTCAATAGTTTTAATTTTGTATATTTTCCCGTTCAGGATTGAGCAGCTTTACTAATAAACAAAGAGAAAGAAGTCTATTAAGTTAATTTGAAAAATTATGAAAGTACACCAAGAATGACTCATTGACAATGCAAAATGAAATATATTCCAGGTATTACTTGTACTTATTTTGTTTTCAATTATATTCAAAAGTCCTTCGACAAGTTAAATTCTTTAAATTTTGGAAGCTGAAGCAACATACAAGGTCATGTGTATAAACACGATGCAACTTACATACAAGGAAAAGAAAGTATACAGAAAATAAAATGCACACACACAGTGAGATAGACACACGGACAGACAGAAAGTATATATATATATATATATATATCAGCATTACAGACCACCTACCTCCGTTGATGATAACGTATTTTTTTACCGGAACCCCCTCCTATCCCTTTTTTGTACTTTTATTAAGACGGCCAGTAATTTTAACGATTCTATTAAAACAGGGGTTATCAACCTGGGGTTGGATTGACGATTTGCCAGGTCGCCTAAGACCATTGAAAATATGGATTGATATTGTCTACTCTTATATTGCTGTATGTGTGTGTGTTTCTGTATGTGTAGAGCAGTGTTTCTCAACCTTTTTTGTCTGCCGGCACAGTAAAAAACCAACAAAAATTTCGCGGCACACCACGAAGAGCAACAGTTGTTTTAAAATAAAAAGAAAAAAAGATTTACAACGTTTTTAATCATTACTTTTAATGTGAAGGTTGTGCCTGTTTTTGAGAGCAAATGAGATCTATCCGAGGCTCCAAAGTCGAAAAACAAACTCGCATTCCATCATCTATTGAAAGAAGTCTCTCTCTTTTCTTAGACTTGATTTCAAATCCAAATTCACAAAACCATGAAGATGAAAATGCAAGAATTATTTTGATTGCATTTAAACTGATTGCTGGATATATTTTGTTGATTGAAATCCAAAAATTATCCAGGCTTTTCTCGGCAAAACTTGACTTAAGAACTGCTTCGTTTTTTAAATCAATGAGCTGTTCTTCTTCTTCAGTTGTAAGATTTGTAGCTTCATAGTTTCCGAATGGATAGCTGATCCATCCATATTCATTACTTCCAATTGTTGGAAAGTAATGCTGCAATGGATTAGACTCCTTTCGAGATCTTACTTTGCCACAAAGACAATTTTTCACCAAATGACTTTAGTTTTGAGGATGCAGTGATGATTGTTTCCAATGGTCCTTGAAGACTTAAGTTCAATGAATTTAATTTGTCAAATAAATCAGAGAGAAATGTGACCTTAACCCACCAGATTTCGTCATGAATAGAAAATCCAAAGTCTTTTTTTTCAGCCTCCAAGAATGAAATCAGCTCAGCCTTGAGTTGGATGACACGCTTTAATACTTTTCCCCTGGAGAGCCAACGAACGTTGGTATGATACAGGAGGCATTTGTAGTCTGAATCCATTGCTGCACAGAGCTGAGAGAAATGTCGGGATGCAAGTGGTCGATATTTGATGAAGTTTGCAACTTCAATCACTTGATCCAGAACAGACATCAAACCTTTTGACAAAGATTTGAAGGCAAGAGCTTCTCTGTGGATCATGCAGTGAACAACTAATACATTTGGATTTTCTTGACGAACAAGAGTGACGAATCCTTTTCTGTTTACCCTGCATGGAAGGACAGCCATCGGTACAAACGCTGACACAGTTTTTCCACTGTAGTTTGAAGAACAAAATGTTTTCGTTCACCACATTAAAGATATCTTCGCCTTTGGTCGTAGTTGCTAAGTCCTTGCAAAATACGAATTCGTTGACACATTTTTCATCCTTTATGAACCGAATAAAAGCTAGCAGCTGGGCTTTGCCACTAACATCAGTGGATTCATCAACTTGAAGAGACCACAGAAGACACAGTTCATCGTCAGTCACGTTGAAGTGTTCGCAGATTTGACTTTGTAAATCTGACGATAAGTCTTTTATTCTGCGTGAGATAGTATCATTTCACAAAGGAACTTGTTTAACTTTTTCGGCGGCATCAGGTCCTAGGATTGTTTCAACAACTATTGCTAAAGCTGGTACAATGACAGATTCAGTCTCTAAGTGTGCTTTCTTGCGTTTTGCTAATAACTGAGCAACCTTATAACTTGCAATCAATCCTTTTCTGGCAGATTTAGGTAATTTGTAAGTTTCCTAGCTTGTTTATTTTGTTAAGCCCTGATTTTTTCGAAGTATTCCTTCGGTTGGGCTTTTACAGCTGGATGATTTGTTTCCAAGTGTCTCTTCAATTTGCTTGGAACAAGCGCCTCATTTGATAGAGTTGCATTGCAGATCAGACAGATTGGCAATGGATAATCTTCAGGTCCCGAAGATATAAAACCATATCCGATGTAATCTTCTTTGTACCTTCGTTTGGTTTTTTGCTTTTCATTTAACGCTTTCACAATTTCATTCTTAATAACGTATTTCTCCATGGATATAAAATATAAATAATGTTTAGTGATAATTTGTTATTATTAGCATAACCTAATCAATGTACATGACACACATCGCTAATTATTATCTTTGTCAATTCATGAACTGGTGTGCATCTGCTAAGGTGGCCTACATTTGAGTCATTATAATATATATATTTAGTGGGAAATTCCATAAACTGAATAGCTAACACCCCTTTCCATCAATATGGAGCGATCCACTACTATTACTGATATTTGCATGAGGGGATGTCATCGCGACGTGAAATAAAAATTTAATATTAGGCTGACCTGTGTAACGCTACACGTGTGGCTTTCTGGAAATTCCCGCGGCACATCTGCAAATCTTCGGCGGCACACTAGTGTGCCGCGGCACACAGGTTGAGAAACACTGGTGTAGAGGGTCGCTACAGAGTGGCGGAATGTAAGAAAAAAGAGCTTAAAAGGTTGAGAACCGCTCAAAAATATCGTTTAGAACCGTGAATTCTAGTATCTGTTGCTGTAGAAGAGAGTGCTTGTAAATATAATTTCCATTTTCTTCTTTTAAAAAGTATTTAATTGGCAGATTTAAGCAAAACAAAAATATCATTTTTAGAGTTTATGGATGGTAAGGCCATGGCTTGACGTAGCATTCAAAGTATTTTAGGTAAAAAAAAAATTAAAAAATTACTAAAAAATGAGATGCTTAGGAAAAAAATTCTGAGACATCGAAATTCAGATTTTTTAAAAGTTTCTATTGTGGAGAGCCTCTCTTGCGAAGTACCCGGGCAGTAGCCCCGAATGCCATGCCTTAAATCCAGCTCTGGGGATGCACCTCTTCACCACGGTCTTGAGTTTAAATCTTGATCTCTTCCATCTCCCACCATCTTGAAGTCTGGGCTAGGACGCAGCCTACATATATTTGTTGTTGTTTTGTTTTTTTAAAGAAAGGTTTCAAAATTGTAAAAAAAGAAACACACAACTAAGGAAGAATCTCATAGAACTGTGTTCATTCTATGTTTGTATTGTCGAGCATGGATTCCAAATAAATGTACCAAATCCGTGTTTAAAACTTAAATATATCTTTAGAAGCATGTGATATTTCCTAACTGCACTTCTGTAGTGTTATGTACATGACATTGAAAGACATACGAAAATATTTCCAAGAAATAAGTAGACTTTATATATAGATTGTTAGGTTTACATTTCTGTGTGTTTCATCTAAGTAGCTAGCGCCAAACTCCTGCGAACAATTACTAGTTTTGTCAAAGCTTGTATCAACTAAATCTGTCTGTCTGTCTGTCAAGGACACGTTATTTCTCCTACACCCAATCTCGGATAGAGCTGAAATTGTGTACACTTTTCTCTCTTTCTTAGTCATTCTTTCTTTTTTTCTCTCTTATTTTTCTCTCTTTTTTCTATCGTTCTCTCTTTCTCTTTTTCTCTTATTTTTTTCTCTCTTTCTCTTCTATCTTTTTCTATCTTTCTCTCCCTTTTCTCTCTATCTCTCTCTCTCTCTCCTAGTACTTTCTTTTTTCTCTTTCTTTATTTTTCTTATTTTCTGTTTCTCTCTCTCTCTCTCTCTCTTTTCAGCAAATGTTTTGCTTAATATCTACTGGGTAAACTAATATAACACACTTTGAAAAAAAACTTTTTTCTGTAAATATTTAAAACATTTACGCAAGCCGTACATATTAAACCTAGTTTCCAACCAGGCTTTTAAAGTTTTTAGTCATTCGATTGTGTCAAATCATCCAATTACATGCCCCCGAATGAATTAAAAAAAAAAGAAAAATCATATTTCTGACATCAATTTAAATCCATTTTCATTCCTTAAAGTAGAACTACACACAGTGCACTTGTAACGCTCTATTATTTATTACTATTTAATGTCATTAGGGGGCGCGGTGGTTGAATGGTTAAGCGCTTGGCTTCCGAACCTGAGGTCCTGGGTTCGAATCCCGGTGAAGACTGGGATTTTGAATTTGGGGATTCTTAGGGTGCCCCTGAGTCCACCCAACTCTAATGGGTACCTGACTTTAGTTGGGGAAAGTAAAGGCGGTTGGTCATTGTGCTGGCCACATAACACCCTGCTAGTTAACCGTTGGCCAAACAAACAGATGACCTTACCATCATCTGCCCCATAGATCGCAAGGTCAGAAGGGGACACTTTACTTTACTTCTATTTAATGTCATTGAAGTCTTACAGTATTGTAAGATATTTGAAGTGTAAGATGTTGGGATTTGATAACACACAAATGGATAATGGATATAAGCCCTTTGAAAAGTAAAGCATAAAATAATGTGTAATAATCTGTGTTGTTTTTGTTTTATTTTGTGGCTGAGCGGTAAAGTGCTTGGCTTCCGAACTGGAGGTCCCGGGTTCAAATCCTGGTGAAGACTGGGATTTTTATTTCGGGATTTTCGGGCGCCTTTTGAGTCCACCCAGCTCTAATGGGTACCTGACTTTAGTTGGGGAAAAGTAAAGGCGGTTGGTCGTTGTGCTGGCCACTGTACTGACACCCTCGTTAACCTTAGGCCACAGAATTAGATGACCTTTACATCATCTGCGCTATAGACCACTGGGTCTGAAAGGGGAACTTTATTAACACCATAATAAAAAACCTCGTATCAACTGTGTATTGTTTATACGTATGAGTGATAATTAATACTACGTTCCTCAGTACTGTCTGCTCTGTGACGTGGTGCTGTCCAATCTCTTCCCATGACAGAAACACAAGGAAGCAGCAGCGGTAGTTTAGTCTCATTGAAATGGAGGATTTTTGTGTGTGTAGGTGGGGTGGGGGATGTGGTCAAGTGACCCGTGACATTCGTTTCCGAAATTTATAATGCTCCCTAAACGCCCAGTCTGATAAAACGTATCACACTAATCTAAAATCACTGTGTTGAGTTTTACATGGTAGCAGTAGACCAGCGATAAGGCCTAGACTACAAAAAAAATGACACAATTAGAAGGTCGTTTCTTTGCTAACCTTCACTAACAGGTATCTAATATTTGCAACAATTCTGTCGGCCCTGAGAGATAAAGTATTTAAGAATTCTATCCGACATTGTAAACATGCCTCTTCATCTCATAGTTTTAAATTTCCTCTTAGGAAACATTTTAACGGTAATCCAACACATACACAATTTCTGTCCATGTGTTAAGATATAAGTATACGCATTATTTTTCTAAGAACTCTGACCTTAACACGGAAGTTTGAAGGTCATATGTAACAATAATTTGATTCATAAAACGTGTTGGAAATCTCTAGAACTAACTGAAAGGTACAAATATCTACTAATACTAATTCTCTTACAAGTAGTATATAATTAAAATATGTAATCTTATGTCTGCTCTCTACATAATGAATTCAGAGCTTCAAATCTAAATCAACTTTGATATAGATTTAGTTTCAGTTCTTTACATATCATCTTAAGGTAAAATAACAACCCCAAAAAAAAGATAACTGTAAGGAGGTTTTTAGAGGATGGATTAATGGAGTGAAAGCAACACTAGGGGTCGTTCGTAAATGACGTAACGCAAAAAATGACCTGAACAACATAAATGTAATCAAAATAGCTCTACAACAAAAAAAAAGGTTCATTTAATACTGTTTCTATCGTTCATTCTTTTGCCTCCATTTTATAAATAGAACGCTTTCTGAAAGGGATCAAAAGAGATGTAAAGATACTCTCAAAGACTTCGGTTTATTAGACACATCCGCGCCTAAAGGAGGACAACAAAAAAAGACAAAGCTTGACAAAAGGAGAAGAAAATTACCTTTAAACATTAGGCCTACATTTTTTTTTAAATAACACTGATTAATACTAGACATTCAAACCGAGGCTATACAACTATATTTTAGACCAATTGTATTTCTTAACTCTTTTAACATATTGTTATCAACAATTATGAAAGGTACTTGAGTAAAAATATAATCCCTTGGTTTGGGAAACGTATGCTGGAGTGTTTTCAGCGGCCCCCGTAAGGGGAAAAGCCGCTATAAGGTTTGTGCAAAATGTCCGTCTGTCCGTCTGTCACACTCAGGGCGCCAAAACTAGAAGAAATACGAAAAATATTTTTTCACCATTAAATGCTGCTTGAAAAGTTTAGGTGCAACGGCTACTTTTAGTTTTCTAAAAGCAAACCGTTTAATTTATAAAATTAATTATGCAAGCGATTTTTTAATAATAAAACAACCACTCTGAAACAATTACGTAAATGTAAGGGGGGAAATGTTACTATAAGAAATGCTTTAGGTATATAGATATCACGCACATTTTTTACAATGAACTTTTAGCAGCGGCTTTCCTGTACTAGCTTAAAGCCCGGAAATGACATGATTCTAAACTAATTTCTTAAATTTTTAAAACTATCAGATTTTTTTAAAAATTTGTTTAGTGCCCCCTTTAGAATGAAAGAAGCATATTTTTGTGCGTTTTGCCTGTTGGTAGGTCTGTCCGTCACGGTTAGAAAAAAAAACACTAAAGGCTTTTGAAAATATGATTTAACCTTTACTGTTCTTTCAGAAATATTGCGATAGTTTAAGGATGGGAGCATACAGGAAATGAGCCAGGGACCAACGATAAATCCGAACTAAAGTCTAGTGCGCAAACATCAAGATAAGGCAGGTTTATACCCTGCTCGCCATCCTCCGTCGTCCAGCGAGAAGTTAATTATTTTCAACTTAGAAGGAACATCCGAAACATCTTGCGAATAGGCGGTTCTGACAGGGATCCGACTCCGACGGGGGCCGCCTCTGAGTTTGTGTATCACACAAACTCTCTTTATAATCTTGTTTTTTTTTTTTTTTCAAGAAATCGGTTTGTAGTCTTTGGAGTTAGGTAAAGATCGATAATTTAAGCTAATAAGAATTTTTCAAATCAGAAGTGTGTGTGCTGGCTAACACCTCCCCTTATAATTAAAGAATGGGCGGGCCGGCCATTGAAAGAGGTTCTAAGCCAAAAGATAGAGAGGAATGGAGAAAAACGGTTGACAAATCTTATATTTTGCCCCAGCAGTCCAACAGACTAAGGGATAGCTTAGTGTATAAGTTAAACAATCATTGTTTGATAACTTAAGGTTGAAACCATATTTCTGGAAACAGAATTTATGATTGTAACAAATGCGTTTAAACACTGGCAAGTGTTCAGTGCTAGAAATGCACTTTTTAACATTCACTTTGAGACAGCAAATGTAATAAGAGCAGCCCTAACAAGCTATGAGTACAGCACAGTAACCTGATAAGTTAAACCAGTTTTTTTTCTGAATATCACAAATACATATAACCACTGCATCACAAATGTTTTGTAACTGTCTCTACATGTCCTACTTAATGTCATCCCGGAACCTGATGTCATATTACATGAATATAAGAAACTGATCTGTGTTTGTCAGTGTGCTGTTTATGAGATTCCAGTAACAGGTGGGTTGTCATTGTGCTGTCAGTGTAAGATGGGGCTCAGGCCAATGAACTTATCAAATGGATGGTCGTTTATAAAATCCTAAAGACTCAAGCGAATGGCGCAACAGAAATAAAAGCGCTTAATTTTTAAAATGACCCTTCTAATATTGAAAATGATCTGTGAAAGATTTAACGTACTTAGTGTCACGAATTGATACTGTTACCTCATTTCACAATATTCTAGAAAATGGTCAGGCGCCCGGGTGGAAACGGTCATATGAGGGGACGACTAGGCCAAAGAGTAGCAAAACAAGGCTCCCGTGAGAGTGCCTAAGAACCCATGAGAATGGGCTCATTGCATTGGCGGGGATGTAACAAAGCTCTTGCAAAGACCTGTCACATTCAGGCGCCGTCCTTCAAGGGTTCGTTTCACAAATGGCGGAAACCCCCACGGGTCGGCCTGGTACAGTAAAGGAAAACGACGGTGGAAGTCAGTGGTGCGGCCTTCGGCGAGCCCGAAGAGTCCGTGTCCATTGGCAGTGAACGTAGCAAAAAAAAAGTTTTACCCCCGAGTCTCACCCCCTTCGAATAGGACAGCGGGTCGGGGGAACCCGCAAATGTCCATTTCAGGCTGGTGAAAGGGAGCTTTTGTTCGCTGGCTTTTGGTGTTCCAAGTACGCAGTACAACACCAGTATGACTCTTTAAGATGGTGAAATAAAATCACAGAATAAGCACGTGCTAATTATAATTAACCAATCAGAGAAAGAGGTCAAGAAAAACGTCTCAGTTCTTAGAAGGTGGTAGCTAATAAAAATATTTGATATAGAAGCTTCTAGAAATCTAGTAAAGAAGATTGAAAACGGTATAAATAGGGGGAAAGTGAGTCAGTCGTCCTTGAGTTGTTATGGGTCCATGAGATGTTAAGAGTCAAGCTTAAGATAGATAGCTGTGCATTTATTGTGATGGTACGTACCGGTAGGTCATTGTGTTGACATTTTCAATGCGGAGAGAAAATAATTACTTTACTAGAATTTTAACGTTTTATAAAAGGTTAGGCATCACTGATTACCGTCAAATATTTTTTTTTTACAGAAAAAGCACTGTGTATCACTGTGTAGTATAAAGTTGTATCAATATAAAGTTTTATCGGTATTAAGTTATATCAGTAAAAAGCTGTATCAGTATAATGCTGTATCAATATAATGCTGTATCAGTATAATGCTGTATCAGTATAAAGCTGTATCAATGCTAAGTAATATCAGAATACAGTTGTAACAGTATAGCTACAGCGTAATTAAGAAGCTTTATTTTGTGGTTGTATAACCTGTACATGACCAAGAATCTTATGTTAATTTAATGGTGAACTGGGGATTCATCAATTAATTGAATGTATGTGTTTGAAGCATATCATTAATAAACAACAACAAAGAACTCAGAAGTTTGTTAAGTGTGTTTCAAGCATTTCATATATCCCCGGCAAGTGATTCTGTTTATAGCCAATGAATATGCATCAATTGAAATATGCATTGTGTTGTAAACGTAATTCTAAACAATAAAATCTTCGCATAAGACGGCACAAAAAACAGATAACGTTACACAGAACACACAATCGCTGTCACTATACCAGTGATATCCAAGGTCAATTTGGAGGGTCACATCCGGCCCGAGACCAGAAACTGTCAGACCCATTTGAACTTTAAGACACAGTGCATAATGAAGACACATACGCTTGGTTCTATTCCAGTCGATGATTTTGTGTTTACGGTATTGCGGAGAGCTAGACGTGTGACTCCCATGATGATAAATGTCTAAACATAATGTTCACAATGATATGAATACATTTATAAATTCCATTTCAAGATAGCCAAAGAACTCGTCTCTGTAAAGATTTTCAATAGACTACATGCCCTTTTCAAATAAACGGATTTTAGTTGGTCTACTTTGCAATATTGTATTTATACGACCGGCAAATTTGCTTTCACAGAATGAAAGGCTCTAGATCTCTATGTCAATAGTTCGCTTGTACTGAGGTGTACTTGATCAGATGTATTGCGTTTTGGCTGCTGTAATTGGACTGCTATAATGTCAAATATTTGAAACTGTTTTTTTTTGTAATTTTGTTTCTATTAGTACTCATACCAACATATAAACATTGATAGCCAGCTAGCTAGACAGACAGATATAAATTCAAGATAGCCACAGAAGTATTATATTATATTATATCTTGTATAGGAAATCTATATTTTGTTTGTGCCATTCAATCGAGAACTTTTTGGAGGGGGAGGGGGGCGATATTTTTTACAAATCCTAATCCTAACGCACAATGAACCCTAACCCTATGTATAAACTATAAACGCATTTACACATCATAGCAAAGCCACGAGGCAAAGCGTTTCCTTACAGTGTTCACTTCAGAAACGCATTCTCCTGGCATCTACAGCTCATTATTCATCCTATTTAAAAAGGCAGGTTAAATTAGGTAAAATAACGTAACATGGGTTGGGGGGGGGGGGGGTTTTGTAATTGTGACTGACAATCGAGGCACAAGTGGCGTTTATATATCTATATTAAGCATATTTGTACTATTATCTTTATGTTAAGTGAGATCTCTTGCAGTGGACCTGTTTTGGTTAAAATAAGACATCAACAAAACTATGGTCAAAATCTCAAAAATATTCGATGTTCAAGAACAGTTTGAATTATGTTTTACTTGAAAAGTATTAGAATTTGAGTTTATAGACCCATACTATGTTGCAAATACAACTGATTTGTTTATTGCAAAGAAAAGATAATCCACAGATTTAGATTAAGGCTTTGATGGTCACTGCTGAGAAAATAAAATATCTTTAAAAATAATATTATGGGGGTCGACCAAGTGGAGACTGGAGGGGTCTATCACCCCTACCGCTCCCTTCTGGATCCACCTGTGCTTGAATTTACATAAAGTAAAATAAGCATTGTATTGTAAACATAAAATCAAAACATATGGCGGCACACTACCAGCTTTGGTTACATATATCATAGATTGATAGATAAATAGATAGATATGGATATAGTATCCGCAAGGAATGGCAATGGATATGTCTTGGCAGTTCACAGGTTAAGGATTTCTTTCCTTAAGCTGTATCTGCATTGATAAACTGGCCCATTATGGAGCATCAAATCCATGAAAGCACTGGCATTCAGTATACACATCGTCATTCTTAAGTTTCAATATTGTCTATGGTGTTTTCAAAGAGCCAGAACTTCGCTATAGAACTATAGACTTTTATTCAAGTTATCTACTTGGTCTTCGTCGTCTTGTTTTGATTGTTTGGTTTACAAACTTGTATATACATTCGGAATGGAAGCTCATCACATCATATCTTATTACATCTAATCCTTTTATATCATATTCGAAACCTATGGCAGCCTGGCAATCGATATAGACAGGCAGTGGTCAGAACTCGTATATATATACGCCAATCCAGACCACTTGCACACCACCAAGCAGTTTCATAGTATGCAAATAGTATGCAACCAGAAATGAAACATAAATGTTATATACATACACTTACCTTGTTACATCCTCTTTGTTTGTTCGAGGTTTCGGAAATGTAATGAAACGGCAACAAAATTATTTCAAATAGAATTAAAATTTCTACTATCAGTGATATGCAACTAAATTGTAGTATACATTAAATTACATGAAGTGTACCATTAAGAGTGTTAAAATTGTAAATAAAATCCTTCATTTCGTGCAAAACATGGAGTCAGAAATAGACCAACAGAAAGACATTTTTTTTTCACTGCATGTCGATGTTGTGCTAAAACCAAAACAAAAAAATACTCTCCCCCTAGAAAAACCCAACACAGTATAACTTTGGCCTCCTTGGCTGAGCAAATAATGTCTTTGTTTTGTTAACCTTAGACCACCTGATGGTCAGAGCAAGTTTAATCTGACTGGACACTGCCTCCATCTCCCTCCCCTTTCCTCCTCACCGTAACTATTTCAGCAATGTTGCGTTCTGCTTCAAAATCTTTCAGGGAAAAAAAACAACAACAGACTCATTACCTCAAACTGACTATGCATATGTATGTTAGGCGCTTAGCTTCTAAACATGGGATACCAGGTACGGATCCTGGTGAATACTGGATTTCAGGATTTTATCGGCGCTTTTGGGTCCCACTAACTCTAATAGGTACCTGACATTAGTTTTGATAACATAAATGCAGTTGATCATTGTGATGGTTAACCGTGGGCCTCAGAAACAGATGACATTTACATCATCTGCCCTATGGATTACAAGGTCAGAAAAGGGAACTTTAATTTAATTTTATTTTTCTTAGATCTATTAATTAACTTTATTTTTAACTAGGGTTATTGTACTGTGAAGTAATTTTACTCTTATTCTCAGTCAATAACATATGGTTTGAACATCTTTCTCCTTTTCATCAACTTGAAATCGTTTCCATTCTGAATCCAACATTATCTTGAAATATTAAAGATCTCCACTATAAACTAGGCCAATGTCAAGGATGCTAAAGAGAAACGTCATTTGGGCCAAATAAATTTTAATAAATTGATCTCTAATTTTAACAGTATCTCAATGTCTGTTGGACTTTAATTAAATTGTTTTGCTACCGCTAGTTAGTTGCAATCTGTTTCTAAAATGCTTTTTTAGTCGTATGGTACAGTTCATAAACTTAATCCAGTGGCGTCATTTTTGTCTGTGTCACCTGGTGCGGTGAGCTCAGGTGTCACCCCCCCCCACATCAACATTTTTCATATATGTTCGAATATGTTTCAATAAACACTTATTGTCAGCAGAAATGCTAAAACATAGAGGACAGTGCATTGATAACAGAATGACTGATCTCTTAAATCTCTTCTGGCGAACTTCAAAAGTCCCTGAGGACTGGCAAAAAGGAGTCATTGTAAAGCTTCCAAAAAAGGGCAAACTGGCAGACTGCAACAACTGGAGGGGCATTACTCTCCTCTCTGTTCCGGGCAAAGTTTTCAGCACTGTTTTGTTGAGACGGCTTCAACAGTCTGTAGATGAGAGGCTCAGACAAGAACAAGCAGGATTCCGAAGAGGCAGATCTTGTGCAGAGTAGATCTTCGTTCTACGAAATATCATAGAACAAAGTCTTGAGTACCAACAACTGCTAGTGATCAGTTTCGTAGACTTTAAGAAAGCATTTGATAGTGTCCACCGAGAATCACTATGGAAAATAGCTGGAGAATATGGCATCCCAGAAAAATTCGCCCAGATCTTACGACACCTATACAGTCAGTCCAGTTGCTGCATTAAAACAGAAGGAGAGCCAACAGAGGTTTTTAGCATCGAGACAGGTGTGAGACAGGGGTGCATCTTATCTCCCTTCCTTTTCCTCCTAGCCATTGACTACATAATGAGGAAAGCAATGAACCAGACTGCCTTTGGTATTCCATGGTGTGAACAAAACCGAATGACGGACTTTGACTTCGCCGATGACGTTGCACTACTCGGGGCTACAAATAAAAGTATACAAGAAATGACGGAGAGCCTAGATAGAGAGGCACCCAAAATTGGCCTCCGCATAAACTTGGATAAGACAAAAATTTTGCGAGTGGGATATAAGGCAAAGGGTGCCCCTATCAGACTTGGCTAGTCAAGGCTTGAAGAGTTGGACAAGTTCACTTACCTTGGCAGCATCATAACAAATGATGGTGATGCATACCATGATGTAGTGTGCCGAATAGGAAAGGCAGGGAGCATTTTTCAAAGGCTGCAGCCTATTTGGACAAGCCAAGCCATTGGACTCGAGACAAAAATACACCTTCTCAACACAATCGTCATTCCAACTACAACATATGCATGTGAGACATGGAAGTCATCTGTCAAAATTGAGAAGAGACTAAATGTTGCTCAACAAAAATGGCTGAGACGGATTCTGAGAATCAGTAACACAGATCGAATCTCAAACAAGGAAATCCTATGCCGAACTGGGAGTCGAACACTTAGTGAAGTTGTGGCATACCAAGAATTGCGATGACATGGAGGCCAATACGAGGAAAACGCAAACAGGGACGTCCTCGTATAACTTGGCATCATACCTTCATGAAGGTCCTCAGAACAGTGGACACCAGGTGGGAGGAGGCTGATGACAGATCTTTATGGAGACAGCTTGCCGCCCAATGCGCCGAACGGCGCGGGAAGACCTAAGTCTAAGTAAGTCTAAGTAAGCTCTTATTTTAGTTAGTTCTTTTTGTTGAACCAATACACAGAGCTGATTACCAACTCTGATCGTTTTTTACTGAAATATAGAATGAGTAAAATCCATCTGCTTATGACATTTATTGAACTGTTATTACATGTGATACGTGTGGTGCATTTGATACGTGTGGTGCATGTGATACGCGTGGTGCATGTGATACGTGTGGTACAGGTGATACGTGTGGTACATGTGATGCGTGTGGTACATGTGATACGCGTGGTACGTGTGATAAGCGTGGTGCATGTGATACGTGTGGTACAGGTGATACGTGTGGTGCATGTGATACGCGTGGTGCATGTGATACGTGTGGTAGGCCTACAGGTGATACGTGTGGTACATGTGATGCGTGTGGTACATGTGATACGCGTGGTATTTTTTAGGGCCGACTAAAAGAAACCGAAATCCAGGTTTTAGTGGGGGCAGTGTTGACTGATATTTAATCATGTAATATTGGTGTTTATTAGTTGATACAACTTTTAAAGAACAGAACAATTCCAGTTGGATGTATAGGCTTATTATTAGAATTTTAGCAACTCTGAGAAGTTGTGTAGGTGTGCTTAACCAGATGGAAATAAGTGAAAAAAAAGAGGGGGGGGTGGAAAATAAACAATTTTTAAACTATCATTCATCAGTGGCGTAGCTAGGGTGGGAGGGGAGGGGGAGAATTTGAAAATCCCCCGGACCCCCACTTGAGGGGGGCCCCCAAATGAATATTTTTTACATTGAAAATTTAACATTAAGCAACTGCAGGGGCCCTCAAATAGGTAAAGCCCTCCCCGGGCCCCCAAACGATAGAAAATTCCTAGCTACGCCCCTGTCATTCATATAATTAATTAATTATCAAGAACAAAGTGATCTCTCATAAAAGTCTTTCAAAATTCATCACACACGGGAGGAGTTGTCATTAAAAAAAACAAACATTTTTAAATGTGTTACTTTGTATTCATTCAACTCTACGCTTTTAAAGATTAAATCTAGACTTATTCTTGTAAATGTTTCGGTCGAGTTTAGGATTGGTCAAAAATATTCTCACCTGTTTTTAAATGTTTATTTGTTTTTTGTACATTGATCAACTAAATTTTCTGTTGCTTGCATTCATTCAACTCTATGCTTTTAAAGATTAGATCTTGAATTATTTCGTACTGTTTAGGTCGAGTTTTGGATTGGTTAAAAAATACTCTCATCTTGTTTTTAATTCAATATTTGTTTATATTCATGTATATGTATGTATAAGATGTGTATTTATATCAGTAAGATAAGTATCAGACTTTATATACTTATGCAGACAACATATACGAAAATAAATACCGTTTCCTTGAAAGGAGACATTGAAGATGGCTATTTGTTTATATGGCATGCACTGGGTTATTATCACAATGCAGCGGCGGAGCTATGGATTTTGGACCTGGGAGGCTTGACCTCTTTAAGGGCCCCTACGTTTTGACATTTGACAACATGATAATGGCGCAATATTTCATGTAAAAACACATTTCGGACACTCATTCGGGAGCCCCCTTCAAACTTTCAAATTTAGGCTCCACTTCCTCTCACCCTATCTACGCCACTGCCACAACAGCCTCGTGTTCGAATCCTGCTGCCTTCCCTCGCCTACCTGCAGGAGATTTGCTCTAGCTTCTTGGCAGCAATTCTTTTCATTTCCAAAAAAAAAAGAAGTCCAAACGTACTAATCCAATCAAAACAAGACTTAATGATAATTAGGAAACATCGATACAAAATCAATAGAATGTTCCATATCTAAAAAAGTCTTAAATCATAAACCATGGAACTATATTTCATGCATAAACTTAATCATTGCCCGTTTTAGTTTTTTTTTTTCTCTTACATAAAGTTTATAGCGAAAGTATTTTATAATTAAAAGCATTCGTGAACCACACCAGATCTATTTCTAGTTTTATTGAATACAATCGTTAATGTCACAAACATGCAAGATGGTATCGTTACGGTTTAACTTATCTGACATCTCCACTGGCTTGGGGCTAGGAACAAAACCGTCTATTTCAAAAACAACAGCGCCATTGTAGAGGGAAAAGTTGACATATCTATTTAGTTGACCAAAGCCTGGCTAAATGCTAGGCGATAGTGAAGGAAAAAAGAAAATTATTGCTTAAGTGAAGTGTTCTAGAACTGTTCAGTTGGCATTCAATCGAATTGTTGTGGTAGTATTCAATAATGCAAATGTATCTATGTATGTAATGATGTGAACTATTGATTTTCTGTTATTCTTTCGATTAGAAATGCATATAGTAAGTAGCACGTAGCCTAATTATTTGTACAAGATGCTTATCTAAACATTTGTTCTTGCAACTCATAAAAACCATAATGATAAAGTTTAATTCTTCGTTTACAAGTGCTTTCGTGCAATGTAATTACCGTTGCTCTGGAAACATCTTAAATTTTTAATGATCTAAAATTATCGATTTGTAATATTTTAAAAAGACATTATTGAGATCCAAAGGCATCTTGACTTTGTTTGACTTGCATGGTGATTACTTCCCTTGAATTTTTTTCCCTTTTCCTCTTTGTTTGATGACCACACTTGGACATCGCGTCTATTTTTAGAACGATTAAAAACATTACAAAAAAAAAAAAAAAACAGAAACAAACTTGGAAGCGTCGAGGGTTTGGTCATTCGTGATGTTTTGGTGTTAAATGAATTTTTTTTTGTAAGGACGTCTTCCAATCTAAAAATACATCTGTGGCTTAGAAGGGCCAGAATCTGGACTGTGAAACAAGCGAGATACAAGGGAGCTAAACGAAGGCTGAACAGTTGGCAGACATAAGGCTAAAATTGTGTTCTTGTGTTTAGACTAGAAAATGGACTAGACATTTTTTAAAAAATCGGATACGAAGTTATTACAGTTCGCTGATTGATTGGTTCCATTGCTTTGTTCTCAGATCTGACCAAGTAAGTACATCTTTTTATGTACGTTCAGCTTTATACATAAGTACGCCTACCTATTTTATATCTTAAACTACCGACTTCCCTGAAAATCAGAGAAGGGGCTGCGGCAGGACCAACACTATGTGAACCACTAAGCCGGAGTACCGGTTCGAATCCTGGTGAAGACTCGGATTTTTATTTCTAAATCTTTAGGCACCTGGGTTGGTCGTTGTGCTGGCCACATCACACCATCATTAACAGTGGCCCATAATCAATCTGAAAGGGAAATAACTTTATTTCCAAGCAGAAGATAATTCTACATGTATTTGTCTATTCGTTCATGTTAATTCGAGACTTACATCCTACCAAGTCATTGGGAAGCATTTGTTTACTAATATCTTTAATGCCACTTTGACTTCATCATGGTAGAGACTTTAACCAGTGATTATACACCAATAGCATAGAATTTGATAAATGTATAATTTTCATTTGTACATTAAAATCTGTTTGATTAGTGGCATGTTATACGTGTTAACTTGTAACTATGTACTTATCGCAGCTGTTTCGTAATTTAATTTCTTTTAGCGACTTTTCAATACTGCTTGAACCCATATAAACTAGCAGATAGGTTTTTTAAGTCGTTCTATAAATAATTAAGGGGACATAACCTACTAGGCTTGATCATTAGCAAGGGAATAACAATAAAAACTATGAAAAAAAAATAAATACACATATAAAAACCATAATACAATACAATATCTTAGAAAACCCTTAACAGATTTATCCTATTCCAGAATACCCACACAAGCATTGGACACCTTGCAAATGGAGAAAATGTCCTCCAAAACGGTCAACCATTTTTGCGGTGCACCCTCTGTCTGGCATGCATTTGCATTAAGTGTGATAACGCTTCGCATCAACGATAAAGTGCATTTTATTGACCAGTCGAATCTTCTGGTTCTGATCCTTGTTTACTTTGTCCTTTCCCCCCCCCCTTTTTTTAAGGCTTTGTCCTACTTGTCCTTCTATCGGTGTAGCCTACGTATGTCATGAAAACTTAACTTAAAACGAAATTGCTTTTACACATCACAACTTTCATCGTTCTGAGCGCTATGGTCCAAGCTCTTCCGTGGACCAGTCGGGAAGAGGAGAGGGATGGAGTATATGGGAGAAGCATTTCCATGCTGCTTTTATGTGTTCATTATATACAAATCAGCTCGACAGGTAGTCACTTGGTTTAAGTCTTTCAGCCACAATCCAACAATTTACGAAAATTATGCAAAACCTTGTGGACCTCAAGTACTTTACTACCACCTGAAAGAATGTTGAATATTAATGCTGCAATTTTTTTACATACTATATGTCCCAATCTTTCAGATTAGGCACGTAATAGCTTCCTACTATTAGATTTCTTCTTGGTTAATAGCGATGAGGCGCAAGGCCGCCTACTTAATCTTTGTGCTAATATGTACAGAAATATATCCACATTCAAACAGTGTTTGTTGAACATCATCACTATTTTGGGATCCGACAAACGTGTTCCTTTGACACACTCGGTTGCTGAGGTCAGTCTACAACATAATGCATTCACGTGTGTTCGCACAATCTGGGCAATACGCAGTGTGTACGTCCAGATTTATTTTAATCTTCTTTTTTATTCATATTTAAAAAAAAATATTTTGGTTCCACGACTGACACCGACAATGATTACATTCGTACAGGCTATTAAGTCATTACACTACAGAATCTATTCCTGAGTACCCTGGTCACAGAAAGACTTAACATCCAAGATTACGGGCCAGTAGGTCGGGGTAGGATGTTTAACATATGGGATTACGTGGCACCTATTTTACACTCTAAATATTTGCCTAGGCACTGTGTCACGCTCCATATGAACTGGTTGCCATCATATGCTATTTTGATATCAACCCATGCCTTAAGAATGCGGATATATGCATCAATATTGCAGTTTCTTTTTGGGTTTTGTAAGTTCTAAAGGAAACGAAGTGAATCATTTTAAAGAATGCCCACAAAAAATAGCAATAAAACAGTAATCATATTAAACAAAAAAGTTTATTCCTAAGAATAAGGATGATTGCAGTATTCAAAGTGACAGCCCAAACCGTGAGGTGACCTGAATATTTTCCACATCGAAATTTATGTTTATCAAGACAACAACAAATGAATAAACCCCAAGAAAAAGTGATCCTGACAATTCAGTTGTATGTTGGCATTAGTAATAAAACTTTAACTTTTTGTAGAAAAAAAAATATATTCACTCTGTCTTTCTCTCGTGTCCAATTTATGGCGCATAAGCACGGCACTGTGGTCGATGCATTGTAACATCTTTGTTCTACCATGCGTGAGTTATCTCGCTTTTTTGGTTAAATATAGCTCTACTCTCTGCAGTTGACATCGAAGGCAACCTCCCCCTCCCTCCCTTCCAAAACATTGATTTCAGATCTCTAAATTGAAAACACAAAATAAAGATACTGAGTTTGAGAAATAGTTAAACCTACACAAATTGAGTTAGTGAAATGTAAAGTTTGAAATGAGGTCGATGGTTAATCTATTCCAAAAAAAAATACAAGCCATAAGTTAAAAAAACAAACAGAAGATTCGACCTCATGCCATTGTCTCTGTAATTTGTTGCTCACGTGATTTTATCATGGTCTATTATTTTTCTCAGTCTGGTCTCAGTTATGGAGATGGTTTGGGGGGTGATTGTGGGAGAGTCATGGCGAAAGTTTGATTTTTTTTTTCACATTTGAATTACATTTAGGTGTAAAGCAAGTAGTTAAAAACTGACAGACAGACACATAAAACAAACAGCGAAAGTTATAAACACAAAGTTTGACATACACATACACTTTGACACCAAAACACGTCAATAAACTTGTTTAAAGACGTCAACAACAGAATGTGGTGTTGTAGGCCAGTGTATAGATCCCCCCAGGCAAGGGCAACGACTCTCCTCATTCATAACATCGTTAGCAGACGACAATGTACGCCGTTGATTGTTAGTCGAAGTAAAAAAATAAGGATTATGGTTATTTATATCTTGTGGTAATCGAATGGCGGAGATATTAAATCCACGGATTTAGAGTTCTTAAATTACTTCCCTGTGGTCAAACCCTCTTTTATCGTTACTTGATATTTGTTGGGTGTTGAACTTAAAGAGATAAGAGACAAAACTCTTAATCTCTCACATGCCTTTTTTTAGCGTATAAAACTCTCTTCTATATATTAATAATCATGCTACAGGATGATACACTTTCATTTCAGTCTGATAAAAATAAAAAAGGTGTATTAAGATAACTTATTGCTAAATGGTGTATCAAAACTAATTTCATCTTCAATTCACATATATTGTTGTAGAATCTCTCTCTTCTCCCTGCTACAAGTAAGAGTCATAACTGTCATAAAAATACTATAAAAAAAAAAACAATAGTCTCGATAGCAAGGAAAAACTTACACAAATATTGTTTTGTTCCACTGGCAATCATTAAATAGAAAGTATCTGATATAAACTTTTCACATCTAAAATTATGAGTAAGTCTGGTGTGAATGTACATTTTGGTTTTCTGTAGTCAGGGCCCGTTCTAGTAATTGCGGGGCCCTATGCGAATCAGATTGCGCGGGACCTAGTCTGTATGGAAATGATGATAATATGTGAAAATTAAGAATTTGTATAAGAAAAAAAATCGACTTTGAATTTTATTCATTCTTTACTAAGTTAAAAATTGCGATCTGTACTTTACGAACCTTGTAACCAATGGCATATATATATACCAGTGACTATAAAAGTAAATAAAGTATTCAAACTACCCATTAAGGTGAAAACTCGCCCGGTTATTACATTTTATTATATGAAAGCTGACAATGCCTTTTTTCTTTTATCACGCGTAGGATACGTTTTCCGCAATGAATGATACCCACAAATGACAATTTTGTCTATTTTTCTGAAGATTTCAAAAAGTTTTCATGAGATTTAAATAAATTTAGGAGCTTTCCAGGAATTTTTCGTATATATTTTGCATTTTAATAATTACACCCTGAATTAGCGCGGGACCTATAAAAGCGCTGGGCCCATTGCGGCGGCATAGGTTGCAGTGGCCTAAGACCGGCCCTGTCTGTAGTTACAATGTTTTGTTTGGTGTAATGCACAAATAGTAAAACAATTTTCCGTACGGATAATAAAGATTATTATTATTGTTAACACGTAGCTTTATTCGTTTTCTGTTCGGCTCCTTCACTCCAGAATCTTTCTGTCCCATTGCCATACAGTCCTGACTTACATACTTTCTTGGCTATTCACACATGTACAATGAAGGTCATCTGGTGGGAAGCGTGGTCGAGAGGCTAAGTGCTCTTGAACTTAGCTTGGCATGGCTACCTAGAAGGGGGCTAAAAGTTCGACACCCGATTCGGGCAAACTACTATATATCCCCTCCACCCACTGGTCCACAAATGAGATTGGACCTAAGCGCTCTGAGCATGCTATAGGCATGAAAATAGCGCTATGTAAAAGCTAAAATAATAATAATTTCATACACAGGCACACACAATACACCACTAGCCTCTCAATACACACTTATTATTACAATAACGTATCAACATATTTCCTATAAACTCACATCGTTTCAACTCATCTCTTTATAACTCACAACGTTTTACACATGTTGTAATAACTCTGTTTGTATCAACTCTGTTTGTATCAACTCGTTTGTCTCAACTTATATTGTATTAGCCCCAGTTTAAAGTAGAATATTATTTATTGATTACTAAGGATAAACTGCTGTATTATATATTTATGATTTGTTGATTTGACATTATAAATGTGTCATTACATTTAAGCATAATTTAAGCCTTTAAGATTAAATCCTACAGAAAAATGCTGCAAAAGAAGACAAATGAGTTTGTAATAAATAAAAGTAAGTTCCCCTTTCAGACCATGTGGTCTATAGGGTAGATGATGTAAAGGTCAATCTGATTCTGTGGCCCACGATTAACGAGGGTGTCATGTTGCCAGCACAACGACCAACCGCCTTTACTTTTCCCTAACTAATGTCAGGTGCCCATTAGAGCTGGGTGGAATCAAGGGCGCCCGAAAAATCCCGAAATTAAAAATCCCAGTCTTCACCAGGATTCGAACCCGGGACCTCCGGTACGGAAGCCAAGCACTTTACCGCTCGGTCACCGCTATTTTGTAGGGTCACTGCTAAAAACAGCTGAGGACCGGGAAAATGTAGTGATTTGGTTACGCCAATCGTCACGGCGCCCCTAAGGCCAAGCCAAGACACAGATGAGAATTACCTTAAGTGCAATTATTGACTTCCTGAGGATGTCCAAACTGCAACCAAATTTATATTTTCTAGCATTTTTAATGTGGCTCTGTAGATATCTTTTATTTTTAATTCGAAAGAGTCAATTTTAAAAATTAAGCTATTTCACTAAACTATTCATTACTGCTAGTTTGACCTGGTTTACTTTTCTATTTACATGGACAACCGAACAGCATCTTGTCCGTAATCACTATCTTGAATAGAACCTTTTTTTTGCATGTTCCTTTTTTTTTTTTATCGAATCAGTTTCACTATTCTCAACCGAGTCTAATTCATCTTCACGTTCACTATTCCCAACCGAACCTATTTCATCTCCATTCGACTAACTTTTATCAAACCTGTTTCAAGTTGTTGTTTTTTGTTTTAACCTAAGTTTTGAACTTGACAAACCTTGACACCTACAATTATCTAATGAAAGTTTGTAATCGAGGTCCTAAGAAGGAAGCACTCTTAAAACTATTAGCAAATTGTTATTCTTATTGTACCACGGGAAAGCATTGTTTGTATTGATCGTGTGCAATGTCACGTCCGCTCAAATCTGTCAATCTCCCAAGCATGCCAGGTGCTCGGATCCGGAAGAAGGACATTTGAAATATTTTTGGAAACCTCAGCACGTTATGGAGCATTGTTTTCAATGACTGGTATCTGTCTGGCGTGGAGCGTCATGGTTGATTCATTTGATGCAAGACAGAGTTCACATATAAATAGATTGGAAATCCAGGATTAATAGCTTTTTGTGAATTTTCGTGATCAAATAAAGATTGCAGTTGAAGATAAACGTATATTAAAACAGGCAATGTTGATGTGATCTCCGCGGACATCAAAGAAAAGGGAAAGACAGCTTGAGTATAAGATTTGGCGATAATCCAAGTTTCAGAAAATTATAATAAGACGCTCTCTGTTTATTGTCAAAAAAGAAAAGTCCGCAACCATCATTTATATTTCTGCACAGTTATACCATAATTTAATCTAAAAATGGAATGGAAAAATAAAGAAAATATGAATCGTACGTTCAGAGACTGACAAGTTATGGTGTCTGTCTAAAATAACAATACAATATACGCTTTTGTTATATCAACCGCTGGAGTGTTCACCAGATGGAGGACAATCGCATACCGAAAGTCATCCTCTACGGACAACTCGTGGCTCAAGAAAAAATGGTCGCCCCCACCTCCGTTACATAGATGTAACAAAACGTGACCTCAAATCATTGAACATCAATAATGACCATTGGGAAGACATAGCTCTAATCATGCTCTCTTTACGTCATGTGTTCCTGTCTTCTGCAAGAGTTTTTCTGTGTGACTCAAATATGTGTCCCGATAACTTCGCCAGAGATCTGGCAAGGGTAAGGTAGCTAGCAATTGATGGCTCCTGAAATAAATGTGACGATACTCCTGAGGCATACCACGGAGCCAGCAGCCACAGCTTAAGCCATTAAAGCTTTGGCTTAAGAAATTAAAATATACATTTTTTTAGGATCTTAAAAAATTCTAAAAACTTTCCGAGTTTAGTTTCCTTTTCGTTTATTGTTCATTAGGCTTTTAGAGGCTATGGTGACATTTGTGTCTGGTAATCTTCCTATTTTAGCACAATTATGGTTTGAACTCTAATTTTAACAGAAATGAATTAAGATACACTGATGTCAGACTGACACCAACTGCACAGGATGGCCCCTTAGGATGGCCCCTTAGGATGGGCCCTTAGGAATACCAATTATAAAAAAAATGTCCAGTGTAACAGCTTGTGAGCAGACCACGTGTGAGGAAAAGATTTAAAACGCTGCAGCTTCTGGCGTTTTTAAATGCTCAACTTGTGACAGTACAAATGTGTCCAGGTTTGGCCAATCTAGCCAAAATAAAAGTTGCAGAGGAAAAAGCTCGTCTCTTATCTTCAGAAGTTAGCCAACATTTAGGGCCTTATACAATCTTATTTAGAATTATAAGAGCGCTTCAAATTTTCAAAGACGCTAAATATTTTTTTTTTTTTAATTAAACTTAGATTTAGTCTCTCCGCGCCGTTCGGCACATTGAGCGGCAAGCTGTCTCCACAAAGATCTGTCACTGACAATGTCTGCAGCCTCCTCCACAAACAGAAAATCTTTAAACAAAAATGGATCCTTTCGTGCTGCAAAATGCATTCAAAATATCTGTGTAACCTTAAAAAACAATATTGTTTATCGCCACTTTATTCTGGACAACGGATGCATCAAAAAAAAAATGTACATTCTGCACTAGGTGAAAATCTTTTAAAACAAGAAATCGAAACAAAATATGACATTTTAAATTTAATTTTTTTTTTTGTATACCCTTAAGAAAAAGAATAGATCAAACGTTAATTATATGATTTTTTTTCCCAACTGTTCATTTGATTGATTTTTTTGTCCTAAATTTAAAATGACCTTTAAAAAGGTAACATGGCTGCCTCAGGTTGATGCATTAACATACTTCGGGGTCATACACTAAAGTGGCCCATTGGCGTTTTTGTGTTTTACATGAACAAAATATCAAAGAACATGCACTAACCTTTATTTTATTTTATTCCGTTTTTTTCAAAATCATAACTGGAGGTTAAAAGGATCAAATAAATCAAGTGTCATATTTGTAAGCCAAATGTGTTTTTGGTCGTATTTTTTAAAAACATTTCATAAAAGGTTGGTTTATTTTTTAACATTAAGAATTCACGAATTTACTTCATTTTCCAGGTCAAATGATTTACTTAATTTAGTAAGTGGTACCGAATAAGTTATATAATGTTAATTTGTACTATATGTATTAATTTCACGACCAAAAAAAAAAACAACAAAAAAAAAGACATCCGAAAACTTTTCTGCTCCTACTGTAAGGTTGCATTATTTCATTTTTTTTGCTATCTGTTTGTCAATATTTCCGTCCGTCTAGCACTATGAGATCTCAACAAAGTATTAGCGCTATTGAAATAACAAGCTGCTGATATTTTGTAGCGTTTTTAAAACAAGTGCCACTAGTATTTTGGGTCTCTTGAAAGTGTTTTTAAATTTAAATAATTTGTTGTAGTATTTTGTTCTAATCACAATCAGTTTCTAGTTTCTGATTTTCTTTTCTTCATTAACATTCCCCTATAAGCTAAAGCAGCGGTTCTCAAGCTTTTAAGCTCGGCGACGCCTTTTTACAATTCCACACTTTGCCGCAACCACCACCCCCTCTGCGCACACACACAGCAATAGAAGAATAGACAAAACAATCCATTTTTTTCGATGGTCTTTGGCAACCCCTGGCGAATCGTCAATCGATCCCCAATGGGGTCGCGATCCATAGGCTGAGAACCCCTGATCTAAAGGTTTAGTGCTAACACGATAAGACTATTTCTTCCATCGTGGTTCGATGATGACCACTTTGTCTTCCTGTGGGCTGAGGGTTTCGCACTGGGGTTTTGTGTCTCCTCGTGTGGCTGGTGAGACCTATGTGAGCCCGGAATGTTCGGCTGCACAGTGGGCAGGTTATTCCAGCTGGAGCTACATTCATCGGCCTTGATTTTCTTCTCTGACGTTTTTCTTCTGTCAACGTTGTCCTCTTTTCATCAGCAACGTGTGCGCCAGTCTTCACAGCGCGACGCCATGCTGCTCTGTCATATGCCTCTGTCTCCCAGGTTGCTGGGTCAATGCAGAGAAGCTTTGAGGGTGTCCCCGAAGTGCTTTCATTGACCACACTTGCGAGCGCTTTCCTTCACTTAGTTGGCCACACAAAAGTCCTTTAGTGATTCGGTGATCTTCCATTCTGCAGACGTGTCCTGCCCAACGCAGCTGGGACCTCATCATGGTTGTGTGGATGCTTTGCAGATCCGCTCTTTGAATGTTTTCAGTATCTGGTATTTTGTCTTGCCATTTGACATTCTGTATTTTTCTCAAACATGTCATGTGGAATTCTCAAGTTGATTTCGTCTTATATTGTAATAAAAGTTATATACAATATTGTTCACAAACAAGTTATTTAAGTTGTATAAGTGAAGATATAACACGCTTACAGCGGTTTAGTTGTCTACCAGCAGTCTGAGTCTACGACTGACAACAACACACATTATGGTATACTTTAAAAAAAAATATTGCAACAAAATATCTTAACAATAAGATTTTTTTTTAAGTAAAAAAAAAAATTATAAATAAAACTGGCAAAATTTTGTGGCCAGATTTAAATGTTATTTCATGCCATATCTGACATAAGCTCTGCACATGTCCAGTAAAATTTAGACTAGATCTAACGAAATGACGAATTTGGAATTGTTAACATACTCCTAGATTTAAAAAAAAATATATGACAAGAAAAAAAAAGTCTTATTTAAATGCACATAATGAAATGTTATATTTGTAGGACATATAGGTCTAGAACTAAGATCTTACATTTTTTTTTACTGACTCAGCGTTACATTATCGATAAGCGCGAAGATGTCTAGACCAGCTGTGCATTTTACGCTCTAGTTCCTTACCATTCTCTTCAAGTGCTTTGAATATTGAACAGATTTACGCAAGTGGGGTTAAATATTGGCATTATTAACGAACGTCCTTCTTATTTTCTGAACGCATTGAAATTTTAGCAGACGACAGGGGGAAAAAAAATCATGAAGTGTTTATTTCTGAGCTTCTCTACTTGAGTTGTGTCACCTGAAGTGGGGCGGAAACCATTGACCGTCTGCTACTCGACAGAGATTTTTTGTTCTTGAAGGCGCTAAATAGTTCACGCCTTGCAGACGCAGTGGTGTTCAACTTTTTGGGGCTTGGGGTCAAAATATTTTTACGGGCCGCATGAACGCACACACACACACACAAATCTTCGAGTCTTATAGATTCAATTATGCGCGGATTCCTTATGTAATCTGGGCAAAATACAAAAGGCGGGAAAGTCTCACGTCAAAGGCCGAATTAGGCCCACGGGTCATAGTTTGGGCATCACTGTACTAGCGCGCAATGATGTCAAGGTTTACTCAATGGAGAGATCTAAATAATAACTGAATCAGTCAGTCATTAAAAAAAAATACTTCATTATTTAGACGTAGTCCCGTAACGTGAAAGCATCATAAGGTTTAAAAAAAAGAAATGAATCCGGTACTAAAGTCTCAACATATTTCAAATAATTAGCTTTTTGTTAAAAATCTATAAGCATTTTGAATAGGAGTCCCGATTCTGGATTGAGTATTGTGTAAGATAATGCCACTTGGGAATCATAAGGACTTTGACCCAATTAGAGAATGTAATTTTTGAGTGTGTGTTTGTTTGAATTCTGCAGATAAATAAATATAATATATTTAGGTCAACAAGCCAGGCTAACTAGCGCAAAAGATATCGAATTGAAACCAGGTCACACATTCCCCCCCCCCCCCCCCATGTCTATCCATTCTACATTGCGAGATATCCGCACAGCCAAAATATCGCTTAGTGACGAGCTCTCCAGCCAGCCAATGATTTGCATTCAATCGGAAGTTGTTTACGAAAGCTATGTTATCCCCAAAATAAAAATGGTATAGAATTTTTTGGCTGTGTCTTTTTACAGTCCATTTATTTGATCATAGTTCTACTAAAATAGGTCAAATGTTTGCCCTAGATTAAGTTACGCTGTTTGAACTAAGTGGAAATTACCTCAGTACACTAATCGAAAATAAAGTTACCTGAAAAAAAAATGGAATGATTTTAGCCAAAGTATTTAAAAAAAATTAAAATTCCATATTTATAATTTCTAAAATAGTTATAAAAGGTTTGCTAAAATTGTCATTTCTCATCTTAAAAGCAAATTATAGATCTAAAATTTTAAAATTCACACATATATATATACACACACACATACATATAAATATTTACA
>JADKLZ010001913.1:30323320-30334770 GCA_021533235.1 Biomphalaria straminea
ATAATGTGTGTGTGTACAGGGTGATTTTTAGTTGGAGGTGTAAACGTCAAATGTAGTTTAAAGTCTTTAATGACTATTATCTACGGTAATTACACCAAAAAATACTCGTAACTCTAAATAGGATTTTCTTAATTTATTGTTAAGTATGCTTTTTTAAAAGTTTTAAAACATTGAGCTAGTGGAGGCCCTTGTTCGAGGTTAAAGACCATCGCGTCTGCTTTCATTTAACTTCTTTTAATCCAGCCTTGTATACGCCTTTACACAATTGTCGCACTTATTTATCGTGTTATATCTACAGAGCCCCCCCCCCCCCCAGACGAAATTAGAAAAAAAAAAAACTTTAAAGAAAAAAAAAGGCCCTTGACCTAGAATGTTGTGGATTTCTGGTTGTCAAGGACATCAAAACTGTAAAACTGTTGATAACAGTCTGAATATGTTTTTTTTTAATTTGTACAAGTGTCTAAACAAAAATGAGGCTCGGGTGTATGTATAATCTTAAGTTCAGAGGATAGGAAACAAAAATGTCAGAAATGCTGAGATGATAAAAAACAAACTTTGACGTCATCAATCTCATCAAAATTATTAAACAAAGTTTTCCTCATAAACATATTGTATGAAATTAATTAATTGTAGGTTTATATATAAGGAGTGATTTGAGATTTTGAGCGAAATTATTTAGCAATTGAAGGAATTCCTGTTTGCTGTAAATTGTACAAGCAAAAAGAGACAGATTTGTGTATACTTATTTTTACAGAGAAAATAAGTAAGTTTTTGTAACTTCAACTGCGTATTTAAATACAATCTATCTTTGCATTATAAAGTAGCTGATAAACAATACTGTTTACGATACGATGTATCAGATCTTTTAATTCAAATTTGTATTTCTTATTGCATAAGCCAATGTTTCTCAAAATGTGTTTCGCGAAACCCTTGTGTTCTATGTTACTGGAATAATCAACCATAACGCCTATACATAAATTAACATTGGTAACAAAATACATTCTATAACATCACTCTTAACTTTGAACTGTTAACATCGTAATTAGTTTCAAACAAAGATCAACCTTTATATGAGTTCTGGTTGAATTGTGTGAAAAATACCAGAATATTTGAGTACAAGTTATCATTATTGTACTTCCGTTCCCACGTTTAGTAAATGAAGTCCTACATTCAAATTAAGTAAAGCATGTTTTTTTTTTTTTGTTTTTTGATATAAAGAATATTAAGTCTAGAAAAATGCTGGATGTTAGAAAAACAGTTATGCTGTTAATATTATAATAATCTAAACAAAAGAAACAGTGTTCCGATAAATACTCCGAATTTGCAAAGTGTTCCGTTATGGAAAAGGTTTGGGAAACACTACCATATGCTAGGACAAATTCGTGCAAGTACTCCTTCGTTCCTAATGCATTTAGCGCATAGAACAAGTTGCCTGAATCAGCCAGAAAAACCGATGACCTAGCAATGTTTCTCTAATTAACACGCACGACTAGATCAATGCACGTGTACTTGTAGGACTTAATTATAGTCTAGTTTTAAGGAACATCTGGAAACTAAAAAATAGCATAATATTTTATTTTTATTTTTTTTTTATTTTTTTACACTGGGACTCGTTTGATGTAGGATAATCCCAGATGAAAGATTCTGATAATGGGAAAAAGCAAACCATTGTGTGACCTAATCTGTTGCGCATTCATTTTCATGTGTTTCGGAAACTGTCTTTAATGTATTTTTTACCTTCATGTAGACGACCTTTGCCCCCAAACATATGGATCCTTAAGTCTTGGAGACACCCGTGCTTATAGACTTACCTGCACGCCCCTGCGCACCAACAAAAGTTCAACATGGCTAACGTAATGGAAGTTTTTTTTTTCTTTTTGGTCTTTTATTCTTGTCTTGGTAAAAAAAAATAGAAAATAAAAAACCCACGAACATTCTTCAATTAATATAAAGTAGGCCTATGTGTCAAGGTTTGAACCCGGATAGTTGTATGGGAACAAACAATCTTATTAATCCTCATGTCCAAATTTCCATTTCAACTAGAACTATTTTGTTTTTTAAGCGACAACTTGCTACTGAACTATCTCTACGCTCAGTGGCACCCACTAGAACAAAAGCTCTACACAATTTGTAGAGAAATGGGATTTTTAAAAAAATACACTTCCTACGCATCAGACATTAACTTCATCATCGACCCACGGACAACTAATCTGTATATATTATTCTCCACGTCGCCCAACCATGCGGGACAAGACGCACGCATGCTAACTCTCTAACCCTCGATGAAAAAGTCATTGAAAGAAACCTCTTTAATTTCTGCAAGTTTGACTAGAGTTACCCCACGTAACTTTCGCTGCGACAGAGAGCGCGGCTCAGAAAAAAAAAGAGGGGGGGTAATAGTTCTCTACGTCGCCTAACCTAACATCTGTTTCTGGGACCCACGGTTAACGAGGGTATCATGTGGCTAGCACAACCACCTAGCGTCGTTACTTTCCTCAAATAATGTCAGATATGAGTTAGAGTTGGAGGGGGCGGGGGACTCACAGGCGCCCTAAGGAAAATAAAATCCCAGTCTTCACCAGGATTCAAACCCGAGACCACTACCTCCCGGTTTGGAAGCCAAGCACTTTACCACGTAACCACCGAGCCTCCAATACAAGGCAAGTTGTGAAAAAAAAAAAGACAAAATGAAGAAATGTCTTACCATGGGTTTGCGGTAAGGTAACTTCTTGTGAGAAAATCCAAAATGGATTTCCATGAAGCCCATTACATAAATTGAGGGCGCGGTGGCTGAGCGGTAAAGCGCTTGGCTTCCGTACTGGAGGTCCCGGGTTCGAATCCTGGTGAAGCTGGGATTTTTATTTTCGGTATGTTCGGGCGCCCTTGAGTCCACCCAGCTCTAATGGGTACCTGACATTAGTTAGGGAAAAGTAAAGGCGGTTGGTCGCTGTGCTGACCACATGACACCCTCGTTAACCGTAGACCACGGTGACCCGTCAAAATAGCGCGGACAAAATAGCGCGGACAAAATAGCGCCGACAAAATAGCGCCGACAAAATAGCGCGAAATTTCCCGACAAAATAGCGCAAGACAAAATAGCGCAGACTCATATATGATGTGTATAAAATTACCGGATTATTAGTAATTTAATGTCCTGGGCAGCATTTTTGTTGATATCATTATTTTTTCAATATTAACATTTCTGAAATTATGCCACATTGGCATAGAAGGAGAGTACTTTCAATTTTATATCATTCCCCTTTTTCACCTTTGATTTAAATGTATAACTTGCTAAAAACAGGATTTTGAAATGTTTGTGACCCGACAAAATAGGATAGGAAAATACGAAAGTATGTTATACTATAATCTGTAATGTTTCTTTGATCTAAACACGGCTGCGCAGAGTGTAATGTTAGATTTTGAGAAGGCAAGTCAAAATGCAGTTAGCACAGTATTCCCTGCGACCAGACTTGTCGGTTGTCTATTCCATCTTGGACAAAGTCTCTGGCGTAAAGTACAAGATGAAAATCTTACAGCTACATACAGGGAAGATAAAAATGTACGCATGTTTGTTAAGATGCTGTTAGCCCTTTCATTTGTTCAACTTCCCGATGTAAATACTGCCTCTGAAGAATTAAATGAAGCTCGGCCAGATGTTGTATGGAGTATAGCATTATGGAATGTTAGAGATCGTATACAGGACAATCTACCACAAAGAAACAATTTAGTGGAGGGATGGCACCATGCATTTCAACTGTCTATTGACGGTCATCACCCTAATGTGTACAACTTAATCTCTCACTTCCTCAAAGAACAGGAGAACACTGAGAACAAGATTCTGAGGTACAATGCTAGAGAAAGAAGTAAAGCAGCAAGCAAGACAAAGTACCTCCAACTAAACAGACGACTTGAAGCTATGTTGCCAAAGTACGGAAACAACAATTTCCTACAATTTAACTTTGTGAAAGTTTGTGTGTGTGTGTGTAAATTCGATAAGTATCTTTGCGTGTTTTCAAAGTACACTTTTATAGTATACAAAAATACTACAATTTGAATTTATTCGTTTTACCTTATTATGATTTTTTAAAAATGTTTATCTAAAGTGTTTCCTGCAAAATGACTGAAATATTACCATTAAATTAAACCAAAAAAAAAAAAATATTGGCTCTATTCTTATTTTACGAAATCTAAAGTATTTCTTTCAAAATGACTAGAATATATATTTTCTGCGCTATTTTGTCGGCGCTATTTTGTCCGCGCTGTTTTGTCGGCGCTATTTTGTCCGCGCTATTTTGACCGCGCTATTTTGTCGGCGCTATTTTGTCCGCGCTATTTTGACGGGGTACCGTAGACCACAGAATCAGATGACCTTTACATCATCTGCCCTATAGACCTCAAGGTCTGAAAGGGGAACTTTACTTTTTACTTTATTACATAAATTACCCGGCAATGATAACATTCAGGACTGACCGTAAAGTTATTTAAATTCACATATAACGGTTCGTTGACAATATATATCTGAAAAGTCATAAAATGTTTTCAGTGAAACGGATCTTGCTGCGGTTGTGGAAATATCTTTCATTGGACTCTCATTCAATGTATGAGTGATTGACAGATACTACTTAATGACATATTAACATCCTGTTCATGTTCCTGAAACAGGTCACGGCTTCACGCTCCATTTACGCTTGGCATGCCAAGTTTTATGGTCGAAGTACCAAATGTCAATAACGTCACGTCCTGGAAGATCACAAACATATTATGTAAATTTGCAGCGTGCAATAGGATTCCAAGAAAGTCTAATCCTTGCTGTAATGAAACTAAACGCAATATGCTGAAAGTATTAACGTCTACTCAAAAACAAAATATTTTAGAAATTTCTCTATCAGAGGTGTGTGGTTTATATGTTACGTATTCACAAGGTCGAATACCACAAGACATTCAGTATGGTGCTCTAATAAAAGACATTGAGCGTCGCAGATCGACCACCAATAATAAACAATAATAACGCGACATGAAGTTGCAAAAAATGGGACACTAGTTAGATCCAGATGGAGAGCAAGAATAAAGGAAGGATACTGAATTGCAGATGATGCACACATCAGAAGTAGAACGAAGGGTGAAAGTGCTACAAAGTCTGGTGATTACTCCAACATGAAACCGCAGTTGCTTATTAAGGATTGACCTCCCTAGCAGTGGAGTATCTAGGGTGGGGGGGAGGGGAGGGGGGAGATTTTAAAAATCTTCCGGGCCCCCACCCGAGAGGGGGTCACCAAATGAGAGGTTTTTTTTCATTAAAAATTAAAATATTACGCAAAATGGAGGGCACCCAAAGAGGTTTAGCCCGCCCGGCCCCCCCCCCAAACAATGAAAAATTCCTAGCTACGCCCCTGCTCTTTAGTCACATGCGATAAGGGAAAAAGATCATCTCTTGAGACGTCAAATGTCACAGCTTCATCGATCCTCCATTTTAGTTCCACCTTTGGGTAGTTTTAATCAAACGATCTTTAAAAAAATCATTATTTAGCGAAATGAGATCTCGCAAATTAATTTCTGCTCCTGGGGCCAGGATTTATGTATAGGTTGTAAAAGCTGCCTCTTTGGGTCTTCATTGCTATGGCAGTCCCTAGGAACTATGCTAGTGTGTTATGAAAAATAAGGATTTTATGTGAAAGATGTATTACTTTATTATGTACATTGCATATAGTTTATTTGGATGTGATCTGAGAAATACATTTGATTCTGATATTAAGATGTCAAGGTCTTGCAAAAGCAAAAATTGTATGTTAGAATATTCATAGTACATTGTAATATTAATTTTGATAGAAAGGATATTATTTTTAACATTGTGAACCAATTTCACATCTTTATGATGATTACTTTTTCTTGTTAGGGTAGCGAATAGTATGACTATCTATTATCAATTTTAGCATAAAGTTAATGGAGTTCTGTTACTTGTTCGCATTACAGATTTAAAATATTTTCTAGACTTATGTATTTATTACTTTATGACTGAGTAAAACTTTTAGTGACATTCAAAATAAAGAATGTATCCAACATGTTCAGACTAACATACATCGTAAGTCATGAGAAAACAGGATCCTGTTGTGTAATATTTCCAAAGTTTTATGATCTGGTATTAAGAAAGATTTGCACTCAAAAAATGCCAATGGAAAAGGTTAAAGCAAATATATTGCATGTCATAAAGTAGGCTTTAGCTTGGCCCGAGAAAAGTTGAAACGTTGGCAGTTCGGAGCAGGATATATTATATTAGTTTGTATTACTGCTCTGTTAATATATGATTGTGAAAGTCTAGACGATTCTCAGTATTTGAACTAAGTAGCCTAAAGCTGCTAGTAACCGGTTATAATGTTTGTAGGGTCAGATCGTAGACGTGGAAACGAGATTTTAGGCACACAATATCATATCACATATGAGGAAATCCGAAACATGATCACAATACTGCAATTAAGAACCTCTTCAATATTGTCAAAAAATGGAAGCTAAGATTGTTGGACCATATTTCAAGACGCGCAGAACTCACTAAAATCTGTTATCAGGAGAGTTAGGCTAAAGAAGAAAGCGGTGGGAAGACAGCATAAAAGAATCGACGGCCCTGCCATTGAAAGAGGTTCTAAACAGGGCAAAGGATAGAGTGGAATGGAAAAAGACGGTCTACAGGTCTTGCTTGGTGCCCCAACGGTCCACAGACTAGGGATACATAACAAGACTTTTGTTAAAAAATTTACAAGGGGGAGAGACTCATCCCGGATAACGACAGATTATGTGTGGTGCCCCAAAGGTCCAAAGACTAAGAGACAGATGAAGACATGATTAGTTCAGGTGTTGGACCCAATGCCAATGGTGCTCGAATAACTTTCTTTTTGTTTTACACAAGATATCCACGACAAAACAGACTTATTTCATATCGGACTCTATTCAACTATTCTGTAGACTAAATGTCATTTGCGATCCTTTTTTTTAAAATACTATTATATTGTTGCGGAATTCTTTTTTCCAGTAAATAACGTTCAGATGTGTAACTTAACTTCCGTATGCCAAATGGACAAGAGATAATAAATATAAATGAACAGACATGTTACTATGGGCTAAACCTTTGACCATGTATTGAGTCCATTATCATGATGACAAAATCCTATCATGCACCTCTGTACTTTCTTACATTACTCTTTCGTGAAAGTTTACTCAGAGACCAAGGGTCCCCAAACTGTTTTTTGTACTATGTTCATGATCTTGCCACCAACTTCCTCTCGTTGGATTAGATAGAAAACGCATATATTAAACGTTTCTGATGGGCAAGATCTCAAGTTTTTTTATCTTCAATTCCTTGCAAATTCTTCCAAAAAGTTAATCACTGGGTGTGAACTGGATTTTTCGACATTTTGAAAACGGCTTCAAAAATTGTCTTATAAATTTGATTGTTTATGAATATCATTGAGAAAGCAAAATGAATAACTAATTGGCAGCACATTGAAAACTTAGATTTGACCGTTTTTATTTGTTAATATATGATCATCATAAAATTAAATTTGGCTATGCTGAACATGTTTTCATCGGGTATTCCCGCACTAGGCTCGATAGTTTCTTTGTGTTCTGTAAATAGTCGAATGAAGAAATAAACGTTTATAAACATTTTGCGCACTGTCTTATGTATAAAGTAGCTAGACTGTAATAGAGAAACTTCATTTGTGCAAGCTCTCTGGAACGACTTCTATATTGATAAAGCATTGCACAGGAAATATAATAGAGTTTGAAATTATAATTATAATTCAATGCTGGGAATTCATTCTTCTGAACCGGGGGTCCTGGGTTCGAATCTTGGTGAAGGCTGTAATTTTTTTTCGGGATCCTTGGGCTCTTCTGAGTCTACCCAGCTCTACTGAGTACCTGACATTAGTAGGGGAAAAGTAAAGACGGTTGGTCGTTGTGCTGGCCACATGACACCCTCGTTAACCGTAGGCCACAGAATCAGATGACCTTTACATCATCTGCCCTATAGACCACAAGGTCTGAAAGGGGAACTTTTATATGTAATAAGAAATTTTTAAATCCTTGTGTTTTTCTGAGTATATTAATTTAAGGGAGAGATCCAAAGGTACTGCTATGTTGGCAGTGCTGTAAATCCGTTCCTCGTTACGAAAGCTATGATTAACATACTTTGGTGTGATCGAAATATCGGTTATGCATTGATGTTCTCAAACCATTTATGGATCAAAAATGGTATGACAAATGTGCATACAATTACTGTATAAAACCAAATAACTCATCACCGTTTATCAAAATCATTACGTGTGGTGGGAGCTATTAAAATTAGATCTAGATCTTGATGAAACGCCGAGCTTGTGCGATCGTTTTCAGCCATTCTATATTTAGAACTGAACAATCCAATGACATCATCTGACGGGCTTCGTAGGTGCGTAGATAGTGTTTCATTGAAACTAAAACGGTGTCGTCTGCTACCGGAACTTGTCGGAGAGATCCTTCGAGCGTGCGACACGGGATAACCATCAGGGTGTGTTCGCGGTTGTCTCCCCTTAACAATGATGCGCCAAGGCTGACATAACGATATTGAAGGATACGAAGATCATTATTGTTTTGTATTGAAAGCTCTAAGCGCACCTTTGACTTGTCCTACACCAGGACATCAAATGGTTGGAGAGAAGCACACGCACCTGTCTATTTGTAAGAGGACTATAGCAAATATAACATTGTCTCATTGATATAGATCTAAATTATATTCAATAGATACATCCGATTGTCTGAATAGCTTTGTATCTGCTCAAATAGAATACCAGGGGCGTAACTCCGTTGGTATAATTTAACTAGCTCCTAGTGATAACGCATTAAAAACAAAAGAAATAGATGAATGGCACTAACCTATCAATAACTAGATCTAGTAAACATCTCTCTTTCTCTCTTTTCTGTTTCTTCCTTGGCTGTGTCATTTATTTAAAAATGTTTTAAAAATGTTTTACATGTTTCTGAAATTCCTTCAGAGTTGAAGATAGTTATTTCCTAGTCCAAACCTCCCGCGGGACGACGGGGAATGGGAGCGAACAGGGTTTGAACCCGGGACCATCGGTAAATCGATACGACAGTCCAGCGTGCAAACCGCTCGATCTCTCTCTCTCTCTCTCTCTCTTTACGCATCACTTAATCTCTTGCCCACTCTCTCTCTCCTCAATCTCTCTTTCTCTCATTCACTCTATACCTCCCTCTTTCACGGCGTCTCTCTTTCCTCCGCTCTATCTTTCCACCTATTTCCCTCTGTAACTACTTCTCTTCCCTCTACATCTCTTTTCCTAACCTATCTTTATGTTTCTCTATCTCCCCCTCTCCGCTGCCGAGCACAGAGACGTAGACAGAGGGGGAAAAAAAATCTTAATTAAGTGACCAACGGCAGACAATAATTATGTATACCCTTCAATGGCAAAATATGTAGGTCACAGCTGGGGCTGCGTCGACACGGGAAATAATGCATTCTTCCTTAATCTACGTTGTTGTAACAGTCTTTAATTAATATTAGGTTTCAGCCTTTGTTAGTCACTAACATTAGAAATAAGTCATTGGGCTACTGAACACCAAACTTCTTCTTCTTCTTCTTCTTCTAACCAGCTTTTTACTGCTGTGCTGTCAGCTCTTTTGCAGACTGTGCCAAGGAAAAATACTGTGCTGTTTTTTTCAGTTGCTCAGCACTGCCATAAAGGGTGTTGGTTATGTTGGGCTGTAGTGGTAGTAGGGTCTGCCTAAGGTGGATTAGGAGGGGGCATTCAAAAAGGATATGGTTTACAGTTTCATAAGGGCGGGAGCAGTGTCTACAAAGTGGGAGTTGTGTGGGATTTATTTTATTGAGATGATAATTTAAATGTGGTGTATGTCCTGTTCTTAGTTGGAAGATTGTACATTGCTCTTTGCGGGGGAGGAAGTTAATACTGTCCAGTTTGTTAGGCATGAACACCAAACTAAGAAATTATGTACTTTAACAAATAGGTACTCTTAGTAATCTAAAAAGCTTTAGGTAAAGACAAAGTCGCTTTGTCAATAAGAAAAATCTTATCGCTGGAAAACAAGGGCCCGATCGGAAATTTCCGCTGAATAACCATTTCAAAGAAACAGTTCGGTGTTTTCCCTTGTTCTGTGCGAACTTGTATAGAGCTCATTTATATGTTCTAAATCTTGAGACAGATATTCTTTTTTAAAGCTTAGGATTTGTATCTCTGTGGAGATTTTATCTGGGCAAAAGTTATTATTGTTATAACGAGTAAATTATCGTCTTAATGTAAAACAAAGCCATAGAAATAATGATAATAGAAATAATAATAACGATATAAATAATAATAACGATTGTCTTAAATAAAATATGATAATAAAAAAACAGAACCCTATAAAATGTTTACAAAGACATAAAATAATATATATTTCTTATTTAATATGCAAGGACAAATACATAAAAGCGTTTCTTCTTCCTTAGGGCTATTCAATCATGGAACGGGTTGCCTGAATCAGCAATGAATCAAGGACTTAGCAAAGTTTTAGTCTTTAATTAAAATGCACGACAAGATAGACATATGACTACGCTAGGTATTCATTATCTTCTGTTAAGAAAGGACGTCTGTTACAAAGGGAAGTCTGTAATGGATAAGATAAGATAAAAATCTCTTCTACACACGTTACATTACAAAGATGTTGTTCAAATATTCTCTATTTCTAATAGAAACATGAGACATTTAGCCAAACAAGACGATGGGCTTCTTTTGTTTTCAAATACTGATCCAATAGTTATGCAAAACCAATAGTAATAGATTGACAGAATAATAAAAGTAATTATGGTAAAAATAATAGTAATAATCATATTTCTTTTGCGCTGTTCACAAACATTAAGTAGGTTTTGGAACTATGACAAGAGATCTATGGTGGTCTATAGGGCAGACGATGTAAAGGACATCTATTTCTTTGGTCTACGGTTTACGAGCAGGGTGTTATGTGGCCAGCATAACGACCAACCGCCTTTGCTTTCCCCAACTAAAGTCAGGTATACATTACAGCTGGCTGGACTCAGGGGCGCCCTAAAAATCCAGACATTCAAAATGCCAGTCTTCACAGGGATTCAAACCCAGGACCTCAGGTTCGGAAGCCAAGCGCTTAACCATTCGACCACCGCGCCCCGAATCTGTTTCTGTGGCCTACGGTTAACAGGGCCAGCACAACGACCAATTACCTTTAATTTTTCACAACTAATGTCAGGTACCCATTAGACCTGGGTGAACGCCAAAGATACCGAAGTTCAAAATTTTAGTGTTCACCAGGATTCGAACACGAGATCCCGGTTCGGAAGCCAAGCGCTTTACCACTCAACCACCGAATACAAGAGAAAATAATCTTAATATGTTTTGAGAATACAAGAGAAAATAATCTAAATATGTTTTGAG
>JADKLZ010001913.1:30374144-30385467 GCA_021533235.1 Biomphalaria straminea
TGTGGGCAGTGGAGTCACGTCGCAGCCTGTGGGCAGTGGAGTCACGTTGCAACATGTCTGTACGAATCGGCAACAAGCTATTAGTCCTAACTGACCACAGGTCCCTCCTATCTTCCCCCTTTTTGTCACACCGCCGAAATGTGCGTCTTAAGAGAGACAGGTTGCGGTGGCTGACTGGTTAAGCACTTGGCTTCCAAACACGGGGATCTGTGTTCGAATCTCGGTGAAAACTGGGATTTTGGATTTCGGGATTTTTCAGGGCGCCCCTAAGCCCATCCAACTCTCTGACTAACTTTAGTAGGGTAAAGTAAAGGCGGTTGCCCACTAGCCATATGAAACTCTGCTCGTTAACCGTTTTCCAAAAGAAACAGATAAAATGAACATCATCTGCCCTATAGATCGCGAAGTATGAAATGGAAACTTTACTTTCCTCTTTCACCCTGAGAGAACGCTTAAAATACTGCTTAGAGTGATGAGTGGTAAAAATATTGGTTTCCTAACCAAACGGTCCTGAGTTTGAATCCTGGTGAAGAATGGGATTTCTTATTTAGGGCGCCACTGAGTCCAACCAGCTCTAATGGGTACCTGACATGAACAAGGGAAAAAATAAATGCGGATAGTCGTTATGCTGGACACATGGCACCCTCGTTAACCGTGGGCCATAGAAACACATGACCTTCACATCATGCGTAACAAACCGTAGTCCATAACAAACCGCAGTCCATAACAAACCGCAGTCCATAACAAACCGCAGTCCATAACAAACCGCAGTCCATAACAAACTGCATTGCATAACAAACCGCAGTCCATAAAAAACCGCAGTCTAAATATCCAAATATTCACTGACAACTTTATAATTGATCTATTTGCATCCACTATTTACCCACTCGGCATAATATTTTTAAAATTTTGGTGTAGAAAAAAACAACAATAAATGAACAGCAGCTAACTTGGGACAAAGTAATTTGAACACAAAGAGAAACCAAAATTGACTCGAAATCTATATGCGAAACACGTGATACGTCCATCAGTTTTAAAGAAGGCTAATATAACAAATGATTCATTTCAGAGAACAAATTTTTGTCCATGATATCATCTATGCACTACAGTTGTATACGAGGGATCTTTTCAAAACCTCTCTGGGGTCTACATAGCAAGTCAGCCCATGCTTTTTTATTAATAATAAGCATCGCAGAATAGACAGACTCATTTATTTTGGTTAAAAAGGAAAATTAGGATTGAGCAGACAGTGGTGAAGAAACGGAACAAAAAAAAAATCAAAACAGGAATCATGGTCATGATGTCTGATTTCGTTGTTAGAATGAACATTTTTTGTAGAGGCTTCCTTAGGGAAACTTTATTAATAGTTTTGTGTTGTCTGCTTGTCCATCCGTCTGTCTCTTTGTCACTTTTAGATTTCAAAATATAACAAGCAAATTATTAAACAAAAAATGCCTAACAAAAACAACGTACCTAAGAGTAATAGCTCTACATTACATGCAATACTGTAATATTTATTTCCCTTTTCGAAAACCATAAAAAAATTATTAATTACTTCTATGTATATGTGTTGTAAGTTGTAAGTCAAAGAATATACACTTACTCTGGTTCTAGTCTAATATATTACCTTTAAAAATATCCAAAAACAGAAATCTAATATATATATATATATATATATATATATATATAGTGTATGTATGAATGTCCCGCATAGAAATCAAAACCGTTTGACATATCTTGATAAAGCAAAAATGTTTCTTGTAAAATGGCGTAGATCGTCGTGACGACTGTCTATCCGACAATCAAGGGGCCCTAAAAATTAAAGAAAAATATGTTTATTAAAATATTAAAAAGCATAACTTTAAAAAAAATCTACTCGCCAGCCTTTTGAATCACTACATTATTAATAATGCACTGATAACTACACGATGTACTAAGATATGTTTTTGTGTCATACTTCATTAATTTATAGGAGGCTCCACCAAGCTATTAAATTCTAGCTACCACGAATTTGCACGAAAGTTTGTTTGTTGAATGTTTTGCATGTTTAGGATGTTCCTTCAGTGTTAAAGATAATCTAATTGCAAGTACAAACCTCCCACAGAATAAAGGAGAATGGTAGCGGACAGGGTATTAACCCGGGACCATTGAGCAGACAGATCATCAGTCTAGCGCACATACCGCATGGCCATGCAGCTATCCCACGATGCTCTACTCATACTGCCTGGAGTGTCTTTAAATTGAGTGTCTTATCAAACGAAGTTAATTTTGTCAAATTATTATATTAACTCATGAGGTCATATTCTCTTTTTTACAAAGCTTAGACCCAAACACTATGTCTGTCTGTCTGTCTGTCTGGTAAACACTGTGTACATGTTATTTCTTACACACCGTTTCTAGGATTAAGTTGAAACTTCGCACAACTATTCATTGACGTTGACAAGACATGAATTTAAAAAAAAACAACAGTTAGTCAAATAATTACTAGTATTTAATTATTTTGTTTGATAACAACAAGGGAAATTAATCCTTTAGTATTCACATATATGGCTAAATTTGTTGAGTTTAGTCCCCTTAAATAATTGTTGACGCTATTTCTCCCTCACACATTCTCCGAAGAAGTTGATACTTTAAACAATTATTGATTTTACCTGACGAAACATGAATCAATAAAGAAAATATCCAATTAGTCAATTAATTATTAGTTCTTAATTATTTTTTAAATATTGAATAATGGAAACAGCTTATACATTTTTGATAGAAATAGTTTAAACGGCGGAGCTCTTCCCCTTTAGATAAGCTTTGTTTTTTTTTTGCTGTTTAAATATTTCTGTTCTGCTTGCTCTTCTAGTGTTCACCTAATTGAGTTGTCTTGAGTTGAGGAATTCCAATCAGAGGATCTTGGCTTGTCTTACACTGAAGTCAAAATGGCATTTTATTTGGCTGTGGACCTTTACAAGCTAGAATGCACTTTTAGAACTACATTCTGTGGGATTCTAAAATGTGTTATTTTATTCACAACAGACTCACAATCCACCCTTCAAGCACTTAACAGCAGCACATCAAAAAGCCCAAGAGAGTTGACAACACTAAAAATGATAATACACCAGATGATGACGAAATTAAACATCAACATCATATTACAGTGGATCCCTAGACACATTGGTGTCATGGGAAATGAAAGGGCAGGTAAGCTCTCAAAGGCAGGATAATCAGTGGAACAACCAGATAGACCTGTCAACTACCTCACGCTTAGGTCAATGCTAATCAACAACTACAAAGAGGAGTGGCTCAACCAATGGGCAACAGGAAACACAGGCAGAGCCATGTACAAAGAAATGAACATACTAACTGGACAGTATTAACTTCCTCCCCCGCAAAGAGCAATGTACAATCTTCCAACTAAGAACAAGACATAAACCTCATTTAAATTATCGTCTCAAAGAAATAAAACCCACACAACTGCCCCCCCCCCTTTGTAGACACTGCACCCACCCTTATGAAACCATAAACCATATCCTTTTAGAATGCCTCCTCCTAATACACCTTAAGCAGACCCTACTACCACTACAGCCCAACACGACCAACACCCTGTATGGCAGTGCTGAACAACTGAGAACAGCACACTATTTTTCCTTGGCACAGTCTGAAAAAGAGCTGACAGCCCAGCAGTAAAAAAGCTGGTTAGAAGAAGAAGAAGAATTCACAACAGTCTCTCCTCTGCTTGAAACCGTTCTCGCTAGATTCAGTAATACCAGTCGTCTTTTCTAGCTGCTATCCCGATAAATACTATATGGACAGAAAAATCCAATTTACCGAAATATTAACAAAAGCTTTCTAAAAATAGCGATGACGTTAGAATTCAGGAACTAATTAAAACAAACAAACAAACTGAACGATTCGAGCAGGTAAAGAAATGAAATGACGAATTTAACTCTTTCTCTCCTAACTGACGATACCAGCGTTGATTCCATTGGAATGTGGTAAATAATTACGGAGAGAAAGAGTTAAAGAGAAAGCAATAAAAATAATAATAAGGCTTGTCTACCAGCTCGAATGCTGTATTTACCGTTGCTACGCAGCCCTAGCTGTGACCTACATATTTTGCCACATCCAGGGCAAACATAACAAAACATATACAAATATACAAACTGGTCTAGTGACTGGTCTAGTGACTGCTTTAAAAGTCGCAGGAGGTGAATTTAACAGTGACGATTATGTGGTGTTTGTCGCTAAAGAGGCCAACACTAAGGAGGATTTGCATTTTATGAAATCACGCACGTGAGTACAAACAATTTTTGGTTACTAATCTCTTTATTTACTTGAGTGATATTTTTGTTTCTATTGTTAAAAAAAAGTAAAGTTCCCCTTTCAGACCTAGTGGTCATCTGTTTCTATGGCCCACGGTGAACGAGGGTGTCATGTGGCCCGCCTTTAGTTTTCCCCATCTAAAGTCAGTGCCTTCTTGAGCTTGGTGGAGGCGCGAAAGATCCCGAAATTAAAAATTCCAGTCTTTATCAGGATTTGAACCCAGGAGCACCCTGATTAGGAAGCCAAGCGATTTACCACTCAGCCACCGTGCCTCCAGTGTTCCTATACTTGTTTTTCTTTTTTTTTTCGTTTTACATTAGAAAAGTTAAAGAAATGTTTTCGAAGTTGTAATGTAAATTCAACTTTCTTTTTATAGCCTGATAACCACTGCAGAAGCCACTGACCAGGAACTAATGTCATTGTATTATAATTGTAACATTGAAAAAAAAGATCATGGACTAAAATAACGATCTCTGCACCTGATCCCGCCAAAAAGTCGCCATGCTGTTAGTTGAACAAGAACAAAACATGAAGAAGAAACAATTTATTGCAGACGACGAAAAAAAACACACACAAAAAAACCCAAGCAGACATGAATTACGGACGAAAATTTTAAAACAAAATAAACAAACAGACCAACACGTCCAGTGATCAGTTAAAGCGTCGCAGACGGCAACTGTGCCGCCATCTTTGCCTCGCGTCGTGCTGTTGGATTTAGCAGACTTGATTCTGTTGTGTTGTGTGGACTAGTGAGCGCTTCATTGGAAAGTCAACGCTAGGAACCATCTGCGCTTTATGACGTCACGCACGTGAGTACGATTATCTTCATAACCACTCACATCTCCATTCACACCAGTTAAGTGACTTCTGACATTATGTCTCTACCCGCGTCTGTCATTTCAGATTCATTGATTTCACGAAGTAATGTATTACCTTGGACTTATGGCTTCATGCATTCTTATTATTATAGTTTTAATATAGCGACACTTTCATGCTTATAGCATGCTCAGAGCGCTTTGGTCCAACCTCATTTGCGGACCCGTGGGGGGGGGGGAGGGGGTATCTAGGAGTTGGTTTTCCGTGCTGCCTTTAGGCGCTCACTAAACACAAATCTGCCCGAGTCCGGTGTCGAACATCGAGCCCCCTTCTAGGTAGCCAAGCCAAGCTAAGTTCAAGCGCACTTAGCCTCTCGACCACGCTTCCCACTAACGCATATTGCAAATGTTCGATATATCGTAATATTTTTCTTATATATTATATATAGAAGCAAGGAGTAGTCTCTACATATCGATAGTTCAAAATGTTGGTGCTTTCCTGTCTACTGTACAAGATTGGGTGTTTGAGAAATAACGTGTACAAGCATGTTACTAGATACCAACAGTTGATATAAGCTTTGTAAAAATGGATTTATGTCTTCTAGAACCAAACTACAAGTCTTGCACGTTGTGATAATTTCTTTCAACATCTTATACATTTTTGGCGTGTCTTCATGAGAGAATTGTACGATCTGTTTATCGTGCACGCGCCGAGGATTGTATTATTAATGACTTCATAAATTCCTATGAATGTAGACAAAACTATTTCAACATTTTCTTCAACAAACTTTCATAATGTTGAAACTTTCTTGAACAAAACAGTTCCTCAATCTTTATGTTGAATATATTTACCACTCAAATAATATTTACAACTAGTCGACCGGCGGCATATCATACGCCGCTATTTTCCAAGGCAGGCCTTAGGCACTGCAACATATGCGACCACAGAGGGTCCCGAACTTTCTTTGGACCCGTGCTAATTTTTAGGTGTATAAATTATTAAATTGAACCATTTTATAACATGATATAACAGATTTCCCGCGCTAAAGTCAAACCTGAAAGTAGTATCTATCTGTGTATTGTCGTTCTAGTTTCAAGAGTTACACGAAGTTACTTCCTTTTTCCGGTCTATATTTATTTATGTCTATGCTGTTTTGTGAATGAAATAGTGCGGATCGGGTCCATTCACACCGTGGTGCGTACGCCATGGGATCTTCCCTATTTGCTTGCTTGTTGTTGCTTGCTTGCATGTTGTTGTTTGACCTCAGACTTAGAGGAATATATATATAGATTATTTAAAAAATAAACCGAAAAAAAAAGCCCATAGTTAATGTAACTTTATCAATTAGTTTGGTTCAGTCATGTAATTAAATTTGTAATAGGTGTAGACTCTAGAACAACAACAATACATCTGTGTGATTAGAAATAAGTTTACCAATTGTCTTTGTTAAAGCATTATTTCATGCTTTTATCTTTACGCTGTCACTATCACTTAACCTATCACTTATCCTATCACTTATCTGGGGCAATGGTAAAAATGGGGGGGGGGGGGGAGAGAAAGAAACATTCAGCTTCTGATATTCACTCTTTAACACATAGATCTAGGTACTATAAAATACTTTAAAATTATATGCATCATTTTGTGGTCTTTCTTCTTTGGACCTTAAGCTAGGACAAATCTGTACAAATGCTCTTTCTTCCCTAGTGCCATTAGAGCATGGAATGGTTTGCCTGAGCTAGCCAGGAAAACCAGTGACTTGGCAGAATTTAAGTCACTGGTAAATATGCATGACTGAATGCACGACGCGTAGGACGTAATCTTTTTTGAAGTAACGTCTGTATTATATAAGATAAGATAAGATTAAGAGTTGGCCTACACCAGGGCACTTCAATGTTTTAATTACTTCCAGGTTGATTGCGTATGTCTGTTATTTACATTTCCCCTACCAATAATAATGATCATTTTCAATCTCCTGGGCGCTTTCATCATCGTTGTTTACTGCTTGATTTTGTTTCCAAGATATAGATCTAGATTAGCTTCTCTGGTAATTAAATACAGGAAGTGACAAAATGACGGCACAAAAAGATATTAAAAATATGGGAGCGTTACGATGCAAAACAAAAAAAAAAATCAACAACAAACAAGAAAATGAGAAGAGTAGTACTGGGAGAGAATTTCGAAATACACAGCCAAAACAAACAAAAGTGTTAAGTAAGCTTTTTAAACAAATTGTTATTGTTGACTTAATGAAACGCGTTATTTTGTGCTATCGATGGATGTACTATACATTTTCCTTCTTCGTATATATATATACATATATATTAAATACTGATTTGGTTTCTACATAATGGGGGATTTATGTATTAAATGTATTTAAATCTTGAGTTGTGTACTTTCCTGTTATAGTTATGGTTTACGAACTTTACATAGTCTAGACCAGGCATGTCAAACTCATTAAGGTATATGGGCCGCATAAACAGCTTACTATGACCTGAGGGGCCGCATCAAAAAATCAGTTTTAAAACAGCCTACTAGTTTTATGTGAATTAGAAATAATACAATATAATACAATAATTAATGGCACACATGTCCCTTAGCTAAACTTGTAGTACTATTGGCTAATTACAAATTACTATAATTAAGCATTATTTTCTTTGTCCTGATGCTTGACATCTTTTCTGGGATAGCATTTTATTAATGTCAGGTTGAAGTTTGTTTGCCACTGACGCTTTCATTACATATGACAAATTTTGATCAGACAATCTCGAACGGTAAGGTGTTTTCATAGCTTTTATTATGGAAAAGAACTGCTCACAGAGACCAGTGCATGCAAAAATAGCTAGAATTCTAGCTATAAATTTCAGCAATTTAACGAACCGTTCAGGGTAAATGACTAAAATTTTGACACTGCCATTTCAATATTCTTCGATTTCAACTAAGAACCTGACTTCTATTCTATCAGCTCTAATTGCACATTGCCAGCAGCATTTTCAGAATCAAATCAGATCGCGTGATCGAGAGACTAAGTGCGCTTGAACTTGGGTTGGCTACCTAGAAGGAGGTTGGAGGTTCGACACCTGAATCGTGCAGAGCGCCTAAAGGCAGCACGGAAAACCAACTCCTAGATGCCCTCCCTCCCACTGGTCTACAAATTAGATTGGACCCAAGCGCTCCGAACATGCTATAAGCATGAAAGTAGCGCTATATAAAAGCTGTAATATTTATAATAATAATGACGCACTGAAAATAAGCAAATTTAATATTAGCATCAGTCTCTCTTATTTTTGCAAATAACTTTGCATCAAAACCATTTCATTTCATGGTTGGTGCGTCCTACCCTGTTGGACCAGCTAGCTTTACCAAAGATAAATTGTACTGCATTATCACCTGTCATTTCTCAAAAATCATCCTCGCTTGTTATGCATAGAACAGAACTCAAATAGTTCCTGGTATATGTCAAAATTCCTGTTAAAGGCCCTTATGAATATAGCCAACTGTGCTACACCCGCTACATCAGTTGAATCATAAAGACCCAATGAAAATAATTCAAAATCTGAATCAGATCTGTCGTTCTTTAATTGTTCAAGCAAGCTGACTGACATGTCATTTATTCTTTCTACAACAGTGTCACTAGTTAACGCTATTTCTTTGAATGCTTTCTCCTTTTTTTTTTCTGAATAAATGACTTCGGCGTTAACGAAACACTCCTTCACAGAATCACATTTATTAAATGATTTGAAATGGCTTGCAATGAAGTTTGACAAAATGTAGCTTGCTTTAACCACACTTTGCCATCAGTGTATTTATAACAATGAAATGCCCTTGTACCTTAGCGAACTGATTACTCCATATGTCCCACAGAGAGCCCTACGCTCAATGGACTCAACACTTTTAGTGGTACCACGTTTTTCCCTCAAAAGCTACGGTCAGCGGGCTTTTTCAGTTCACGGACCAAAGGTTTGGAACTCACTCCCCATTGAACTCAGACAGACAACTTGCTACACCACCTTTAAGAAGAACATCAAGACCTATCTGTTTAGAACTTTTTTAGATTAGTTTGTCATGTCTCGTGTTTGTGTTTGCAATGTCTTTACAGCGCCTTGAGCCTACATTTTTGTTTGTTAACAGCGCTTTATAAATAAAATCATTAAATTAAATCATTAAACTGCAGACTCACCCTCGTTGTTCAGTTAAACAAATACTATTTTCCATTCAAGTAGCCTGTCATCTCTTGTTTTCCAGCGTAATAGTTCAACATTATTTTTTATAATTTTTTTATGTGGCCAAGCGGGCCGCATGCAAGGTGGTCGCGGGCCGCATGCGGCCCCCGAACACCCAGTTTGACATGCCTGGTCTAGACTCTTGTTGGTAAAAAAAAAAAAAACAAAAACAGTTTTCTATAACAACATACATGTCATTCGTATTTTAGCATTTCAAGCTCTACTGCATTTAATTTGCATGCCGACTTTTTTTGCTCTAAGCCCTTCGGACCTCTATCACGATAGCCCAGAGCCCGAACCCAGTGGTTGTATACAACCCTGACGTACCGAAGAAAAATCCGAGACTTATAAAACAATACAAAACGTAACAAGTGCGCTATTAAAACAAAATACTGTCTTCATACGTTCATTATATTACAAAGCTTATATCAACTCTCTCTGTCAGGATGTCTATCTATCTGTCTTTCTGTCTGTCAGTCTTTTTTGGTAAAAAGTTTGAACACGTTTTCCTCCTATTTCCCATTCTCGGATCAAGTTAAAATTTTGCATAAATATTCATTGAACCTGGCAAGACAGGGACAAATAAAAAAAAAAAAATTAACCGTTTAACTTATTAATTGCTGTTGATTAAATATTTTGTTTGATTTTAAAATGAGGGAATTAAATGCTACTTAATGAGAGATGTGAATGTATATATGGATTTGATCCCTTTGTTATGTTTTTTTTCTTCCTTTTTCCGTTCTCGGATCAAGTTAAAATTTTGCATAATTATTTATTGTGAATGACAAAACACGTATCAATCCAAAAAAAAAAATAACCACCAGTTAATCATTTAGTACAACCCTCGCTGAGAACAAAAGAATTGAAGCGACCTTAATCAAGAGGGAGACAAAGAAAGCTGCCCTTTCCGCTAGCCCTGAATCTGATGCATATACGTACATGAATTCTGGCAAAGTCTGCTGCTCTAGAATTGACTTGATTAGCCACTCTAGATTCTGCCCCGTCTCAAGACTAAACCAAGACCAGTGACTCATCTGGGCGCACTCATTGCCTTTCGAGACAAAAGGAGCCATATACAAATTAATTAATTTTGTTTTATAGAACTGAAAAGGAGCTAAAACTCGTAATTTTAAGATAAATGTTAGTAATAAGCGGTCATTTCCCTTGGATAAGCTTTGTTTTAAAAAAAAAATTATTTCTATGGTTTGTTGAAACCAATACGTTTTGATTGTTCTATTGTTTCAAAGAACTTGATTGCTGTTTATTGAGTACATTGAGTCAAATACTTGCAACTTGCAAAGATAGCAACATATCATTTAGCCTCCATCAAGGAAGTTGAGTGATAATATGAAATAGTTACAAAGCTTATATTGACTATCTCTCTTTGTCCGTCTTGTCTAGTACCCATAAATCAATTACGTCATTTCTCCTATTTCCGATTATCGGTTGAAGTTGAAACATCGAACAAATATTCATAGTCGATGGCAAAACTGGAATCAATCAGAAAAAAAATGTATCAACTAGTTAATTAAATAGTGGTATTAATTCATTTACTTTGATATTGAAAAGGGAAATAAATCTTACAGTATTAAGAATATGTGACTGTAAATTTGGAGTTCCCCCCCCCTTTAGACAAAAAGTTGTTTTTTAAAAGTATTTTAAAAAAATAGTTTTCTAGTATTTAGAGATACACTCTGAACTGAACTAAATATCTGGTAATCTAGATCTAATTGTTTTTAAACACCCACACACACACTCGCCAGAACTCGCGTTGACTTAGTTTGTCTTGCTGATTGTGTCCACCATTGGTCAAAGAGTCATGGGAGGAGATGCTAGCCCAGCGAGAAGAAAGTCGAAACCGGGTACACTGGAAATGGTGAACTTATAATTGGCAGAAATGGAATGTATACAATCAACATAATACAGGTTTGATTAAAGAGACATTTAGACTATAATTGGCAGAAATGGAATGTATA